>VXAB01004368.1:296714-396337 GCA_013399175.1 Odontophorus gujanensis
AGGGTTTTTTTTTTTTTTTTTTCCCCACATCTCAAAGCTTAACCTCCATAATGACTGCTGCAGTAAGATCTTTAGGCGACTGAAATTAATTATGGAAAGAAAATAGATAACTGTTCAGAGAGGACTGAGAGGAACTTGGAGATGATCTAAGTACAACTCAAAGTTAAATGAAAATTTGCTTTCAGTAAGGATAGGGATGCAGAATATGGAAAGAAAAAGTGATTAATACTAATTGAAATATACAAGAGAAAATTCTCTCAGAAAAAAAAAATATGAGAATTTTGATTTTTGATCCTCAGGTCAAAAATACCCACTTTGCATCAACCTAAATGCCAAGTCAGTTGGAATCTTAATTTCTAAGTTTCAGTGACAAGAATTTTTTAATGAAATGTCAAAGGTGAGACAAAAATATATGATTGGAACTTAGAAAATCAAACTTACTAATATTTTATAATTTTTTTACCTCCTCAGAAATTTGGGATGAGATTATTTTCACCTAAGTCTAAGCTTATCCATATATTGGAAAGCATGGCTGACAGTTCATTCAAAATAGGAAATTTGATATTTCATTTTCTTTTAAATAACTGTGTATTTGTACACATGCATGTACTATGCATATGTATTTACTGCTTTCCTCTATACATACACTTATGTCTTCCCACTCATTATGGGAAACCTAAAACAATAACATCTACTAAAAAATTCTGTTTTGCTAAAATTTGGTGGAGCATATTTCCAACTTAAAGGAAAAAATCAGTTTTTAAAATATGGAACTAAACTGACAATGAGATGATATCTTCATCAAAGATAAATGCTCTTACTTGTACTAACTTACTGTTATTTGATAGATGATGCATTTCTCCAGACAGATGAAATGTAGTAGAGCAAATGTGTCTAGACTTCAGTAAAATATTTAATATAGAGCTGTGAGGTACTATTAGTCAGCTAAGGGTTAGGGTTAGACAGGTATTAGCACACACCTTATAAAATAAATGAAGAAAAAAGAGTTACTGGGCTTAAATAAGAGTTGTGCTTTTCTTGGAGTTCCAAAAGGGTTATTCATGGAATGTGACTTATTTAATAGGCTCATTTATGGGCTTGGCATAAAAACAGTGTGCTAATGAAATTTACAGATAATGCACAAAATGGATTATCTATTTTCATGATTTTGGGGACCCACAGGGCAGAAGAAAAAGAAGTCTGAGGGGCTATTCCTAGAGTCATTATTAGATAGGTAGTGGAATCACCAATTGAAAGAAAAAAGGGACTTCTAAAATCTATAAAGCAAAGTATTTTCAATCAAATTAGGAAAGACTGTTATTTAAGACATAAGTAAGAACGCTGAAGTACGTTGCCCTGGTACCATGGAGGGGACTGAAGACAAATCTGACAACAGTATTCATTATTACCTACCTGTGATGAGCCCCTGACCTAGGACTTCAACTGTTAAGACAAAAATGTAGTTCAGTTCTCTAAGACCTCTTCAGCTTACTACTTCTAATGCCAGAACCCACAGAAAAGTATCCACAGTTTCAAGTTGTGCCAGGGAAGGTTCACGTTGGATATAAGGAAAAACTTATTTACAGAAGGGGTTGTTAAGCACTGGAATAGGCTCCCCATGGAAGTGTTTGAGTCACCATCCCTAAATGTGTTTAAAATCCTTTTGGATGTGGTGGTCAGGGACATGATTTAGCAGTGGGTTGTTAGAGTGAGGATATTATGGTCAGGCTGTGGTTGGACTTGATGATCTTGAAGGTCGTTCCCAACCTGAGCAATTCTGTGATTCAGTGAAAAGGTCATGGTGCCCTTGCTGCATCTCAGGACCCAGAACTACTGAATTTGACTAGGGAAGAAGCTAACACAGCATGATCTGCAGAAAGGTTTATGGTTAAAGGTTAGTAATGCAGGTGGCTCATGGATCATAATACGAGTGCATGGTTCAGTTTTTTCTACTTTCCTTCCGTATAGGTGGTCTTCCATCCATCACGTCTCAAGAAATAGAATAACCCATTTGAATCCCAATTGAACAACAATTCCACATCCAGTTGCAAAATGACAAATTTAGAAGTATAACATCAGCTAAAATCGTAAGCAGAAAACATGAACTTCAGAGAACCAAGGAAACATCTTTGTTTAACAGTATTAAGGAATAAGGCAAGAAGAAACATGAAATAGCAAATAAATTCTATTACAATGTTTTCCCTAAAAGTTTTTCCTAAATAAATTTCTGTGTGACATTAGTAGTTCTTTTAAATGAAATAGAACACAACACAAAAATATGACACAGCAAACTTATGCTGGTATAACCTTTCCACGCAGACAATTGTTAGGTATAAAAACAGCAGGGAGTCCATTTAAATAATTTTCTAGGCTGCGAGTTTCTGCATAGTAATGAACAGCCAATGAGAAAGAGTCTTGATGTTTCATCTTGTTGTTCATTCTCTTTGGCTTTGTATTGACTGTCTTTGGCCTCTAGAGAAACCTCCCTTGTATACTTTAACTAGACTTAAATATATAAGAAATGTCAGAAAATACTTCCATAAATATCTACACTTTCATCTTCTGTTTTATAGAATTACATGAATGAGTTCTCAAGAGGAAATGTTAGTTTAAATGTGAAGGGATATATACAGCAACCTTAGATCAGTATATCTTTTGTTGTCCCCTTTCCATTTAGAGCAAGATTGCAAAAATTTTATACCATGAAATGTATATAAAGATGATGAAAAATAAACAGTAGACTTAAAAATCACTATATTCTTTAAATTTTTAATATTTTATCATTGTAATGAATTCCATTTATTTCTTCCTGGAAGAAGGACCTGTCATCAAATATATTTCAGTAGATGACATAAATTCGAATGCAAGGTTCCAAATTACAGCAATTTTTCAGTTTTCTGAAGACCACTTCAATGATGTGGAAATGTGACTGCTGTAATATATGCAGAATCTTTTATTTTTCAAGTTATATTTAATTTTCAAAGGCAGTTAGGTGCCAGAAAATTTAACAAAGTGTTTTTCCAAAAGGATCTAGCCATACTGGAGGGGATAGGACTTCCTTTGTTGCCTAATGTATGTTTAAAATACTACTAGGCTTTCAGTTTCTAAACAATTCTGAAGTCATACCTTGCTCTGAATTTTCCAACCAAAGCTATGTTACTTAGTGCAGAATATTTATATTAGAAAACAGTATTTTATTAATTTAACCAACTTAATAAGCTCTTTCTTAAGGTGTATGTTTAGTGTTTGAAACATTATGTTTTATGTTTTGACATTGCTATTGGAAAATTTGTTGCAGTCATACATTTTTCACCACGCTAGTGAACTGAAGGACAGGCAAATATTTTCTTATTTGTGAAAAGGAGCAGTCAAACTGCAAATGCTGCAAGTATGCAGTGGGAATATTTGCATTTTATTGAAGACAATAATGTCTTGAATCTGATTCACAGCCTAAATTAATAATGTCATTTTCTTCATACTTGAAATTAAGTAATGGGGCTCTTTCTTTGTGCTAGTATTATATCAATACATGTGATATATACATGTGATTTAGTTATTGAGGACATATAAAATATAACACATAAAAAAGAGTTGGGAAAGATTTAATATTTTCTGGTGCAATGGGTAATTGAATAAGATTTATATACAATATTCTTTAAAATTACACGTACATTGTAAAGTGGAAACATTCAAAGGTTAAGGTGTATTCTATGACATTTAGGAGTGAATATTTTACTTCAGATCAATGTACAAATAGTACTGGCCGCATGTTATTAATATTATTGGCATTGCTGCTTACTCATGAATGGTAATATCCATCCATTCTTTTGCTTATGGATGTGCATCATGCAAGGCAAGACTCTGGTGTAATACATTCACCATGTCACCCATGTAGTATAAAAATTACTTGCAGTTCCTGAAGCATCATATTCTTAGCCATGATCAAAAGAAAAGTGCATCAAGATAAGCAAATGACTTAATTTAAAATTAATCTTGAATTTTTATTTTTTTTTTAAGTATAAGCAAATTATTTCAGAATTATCTCAGAACAATTAGCTAAATGAACTTATAGTACTGGAAAATATACCTGCAATTCTCTTGTGGAGCCAATTAACTCCTTTGTGTTACTTTGATGTGGTTTCGTAGTATAGATAGTTTAATTTTGGATTACGCAATTCAGCATGTCTAAATTACAGATCGGAAAATGTAACACTATGCCTACAGCAGAAAGTGAGTGAGAATATGTTAGAATGGCAAGGCTGAATCTAAAGGAAATGTAAACTTATTATTCATTTCTTAAAGGAAGAAAGTTGGCTTTTTCAAACAAGATGATTTATCATGCAGTTGAAGTGAAAAGGCAAATGCTACCAAAGACATATGAAAAAAAAAAACAACCTTTCCTTGCTTTAGTTGAATAAGAGGTTGGCAGAGTTATACTGCTATGGTTTATAATCTAGACTATTTTAATATATACAGAAATGTAAAAGCTTGAAATTGTAAATGTATTCATAATCATAATAATCGTTTGTAGATTATTCCTTAAACAGACATAGTGTGCAGCTCCCTCTCCCCCCTAAAAAGAGCCTCACATCCTTGCAATCTGCTAAGTAACATATCTGAAGATCTGCTCTAAAGGAGGGTTCTCCATATTCAGGGAAATAACACAAAAATTCAGGGGAAAACTGATAAAAGAAGAAAAACATACCTTTCAATTCTATTCTTAGCTCCACTGACTGCAGAACATGTGTTTTCACAGATTCCATACTTTAAGTTAATATTTCTAATCTTTATTGTGAACTAAGAAGTTTCAGAAAATATTAGAATATTTTCATGGAAAAAAAATCTGTGATACAGATTTCTTGGGGGCTGAATATGACGTTAGAATGAGATTTTGATTAATTCAAATAGAATGAATTTCTTAATTTTGCATTCCATACTCCAGTGCTATTGAATTATTTGTTCATTTAAATTTTAGCATGTCAAAGCAGATTCTAACTTGATTTTAATTAATGGATTACAGATATTCTTTTCTTAAAATCATTACAGATGGTAACTGAAGTAAAATTATTTGTGCTTATTATTGCCCCTTGACTATGATTTGGGAAGTGAATGTAATCCTACTGGTCCTTCAATCTCCAAGGCAAAGAATCGTAGAATCATAGAAGAACCAGGCCTTTCAGAACCAGACTTCTTATAGTACACATAAGAGGTGCGTCGGACAAAAGAAGTTCTTGTTACTTAGTTCTCTCACTGATGCTGAAATATATCATTTACAAAATAAATATTATTTTCAGGAGTAGAATAGGTTTAAATAAGTGATTTAATCTAAAACAAACCTAGCATGGACAGATTTATTAAGCAGGAAAGATTGTATTTAGTTTTGTATTTAATTTTTAAAAAGTGGATATAGAGCACAAATATCACTGAAAGATTGACCTGTGATTATCCCTAGCATTTACATTTTTTATGGTCTTCTTGGCAACTGTGAAATCTAGCACTCCAAATAATACCTGGACGTGGTTCAAGAAACAGTATGACAAAGCCCATTCTGAGTAGGGGGTTGGATGATGTTACATTGTTTGGAGGTTAAGATAGTGGAACAGTTTAGCTTTATGGATATATGCCACATGCTCTCTGAGCTATAAAATGGTTTTATTTAGTAATACTTACATAGCCAAGGAGATCATAGTCTTTCATACTAGCAGGGCCTATTGAACAACTAACACTTCTCAAAAAGAAAAGGCATCAGTAGTTTCATTGCTGCTGTGCAGCAGTGGTTCTTTGTTATTGATGAATAATCTGATCTGAGAATAATAGTAGCTAAACACAGTTGAGATAATATTTGCAATTACCAAATATAATTCATTAGTTTTCTTCTATAATAAGATTGTTAATGCAAAGATGCTTAGTGTGTTCACTATGTAGCACAAATGTATTTTAATTAGCTCCCTAAGAAATAATCTCTTGGTTTGTTCATTTACTTTTCATTATTGAATAGAACGCAGAATAGAAAAACATGATTAAAAGTGACTTTGTTCCATAATTTTTTGTTCAATATAATAAAAATTTTGCCAGGAGTATGAAAGTCATATTTGTTTCAACCCTCTGCAATTTATTATAGTTCTCTGCATTCACCAGTATGTGAGAGAAACAAGCATTTTGATCACGTGAAAATATTTGTCAAGTTGACATTTTGACTACTTTGCAAATACATATGAAGACCATCAATATTGCATAAAAAATATAAAATATTTTGTATACCATTTTGAGATGCAAGATTAATAGGATATAACCTAGTATGATTAATCTGTGAATTCAGAGTATCTCATACTTGACAGCTGAAGCTAGTTGCTTCTTTTATATTCTTATTTCATAGAATTTCATTTATATACAAAATTAATCATCCTCTTTGTTAGTCATCTTTTTTCTCAGTCATCAGAAAGCCTTGGCTTTATGGTAAGTGTTTCCATTAAACACTCTTGCTGCTATATTTGTCTATTCCACCACATGCTCTTTCAGTTTTCCTCTTTTCATTGTTAGTTTTCACTCTACAATTTCCATGGTGTGTAATGTTAAGAAAGTATTTCAATATAAAAATCCATTGCTGGTAATTTTTTTCAGTTTCACATGTAATGAAACCAATTTAATTGACATAAATACTCTAATGGTTCTTGTGCAAGGGAAAAAAAAACAAACCTACTAACAAAAAAAAACCAAACCAACCAAACAAAAAAATAACCAAACTTAAATGAGCTTCAAAAGTACTGGAACCCTATATCTTCATTTGACAAACAATTTCTGTGTTCAGTGACAGATTATATGGCTGAGTGTATGTCTGGAAGCAATAAAGAGTGAAAAGAAGTGAGTTAAACTACAGTGAATGAGAGTATCCATTAATGCAAAAGCCACAGTGGTCACTAGTATTTTATTTCATTTAAACTATAGATAATCTAAGGGGGTGGGGAGAGGAGGAAAGAATGCTCACAGAGAAATGCAAATAAATAAATAAATACAAAAAACCACAAAAGATAATGTAAGATCTTGTGACCAATTCTGAAGCTCTCACTGAAAGTTCTTCAACTTCTGACTTCCATTTGACGTGAGGGCCTTTCAGTACAGAGCCTGTTCCTATTCTAGATGCATCAACACCCACTCTGCAAGTCATGTTCTTTGCATGCTAACAACCACCTCAGGTGTTAACACAGAACAAAGTGGAAATTGTCGTGTGGTATGCAAGGATCCACAACAGTATAATAAATTACTGCAAACTAGCTATTTTTTTTTTTTTTTAAATCTGTTATAAAACTGACCAGAGAAACTTAATATGTAACTCACTTATTAGTTCAGGTAGAAAGGAGATATATACAAAAATCATAAGGAATTGTTTTAAGTTTCAAGAGGGAAGATACTGAGCACTTATTTGTTTGGGAGGAGGAACGGCATATTTGCAACTCTTAAACAAGTGTTTTAAAAATCTACCGCTGAATCTGTCTCTTAAAACTTGTGGCATTGTATCTATGAGAGAGGATGGGTTTTAGAATAGTAGTTATTGCTTCCAGCATTAATAATCAATGTTTTTCCAGTGGCCAGTGCCTTTTTAGGACATTAAGAGTTTCAGTCTAGATTACGTTCTTTTGTCTCATTTCTATTGTCATTTCAAAGGCAATATCTCTTCTCCCTACCTTGCAGCTCAGAAGTTTTTATCTTTTGAAATTGTAGGTGGTAAGCAATATACCAGCCTAAGGTCAGCTTCTCTTTTCAAGGCAAAGTTTTAAATAAAGTGGAGTAGTTCTCATGCAGAGTTTATTAGCTCACCAAGTCAAAATAGCAGATTCCTACATAAAAATGCTGAAGGCTGTGTAGACCTCTGTGTATATTTGGGACCCCATTGTTACCATAGAATTCATTGATCTTTGAAGTGGTTCTTGTGACCATTTAACATACTTCTGCTACATAGTCTGTCTTAAATAAACGTTATCAAATATCTCTTTTTAATACTTTTTCTTCAAGAAATTCAGTAGAAAATATGCTATTCTCAGCTGCTCTGGATGTAAAACCAATTATAAATACAAGCTATCTAACTAACAGTACATAATTCCATGCCAAATTGTGAATATCATTTCAAAGTGTTGATTTTTTTCTCACTCTGAAATGTAGCTCAGGTACCACTTTCCACGCCACTGACAACTGTCAGTCCCAGTGTGCAAATAATTCAGCAAACCCTAATAAGCTCTTACTGAAAATAAGGCAAGAGATCTTTCTGAAGATATGGCAGTGCACATTTTAATGCCATTATTGTATTTTCAATTGAAACTACACTCCTCTTAACATCCCACATTTAACCTCTCAGTAAAATGCTGCATGCAAGAGTTTTGAGACAATCACATATTAAAGGTGTGTAGTTAGGCACAAAGCCAAAGCTAAGTGCTCCTAGCTCCTGTAGAGAAAAATATCCTCTAAGGAATGCAAATATTTATATTCAGAAGGTATCCTTAAAAGCAAGTGATTCAGCCTTCAACAATCTCCAATACTTCCAAAGAAGGAAGTGGATTATTTTACAGTGTTAATAAATGATTAGCATTCTATTGATTTGCATGCATGAGTGAATAAATACATATGCAGTCTAGTAGCAATATATTTCCTTGCTTGTAAATTTATTTTCCTTATAAGCAAGGAAAGAGTATTATACTGATATCTAAAATACTCGAGTTTGACATTAAGTTCCTACTAGATTACCCTAAAACATGTGGTGCATACAGGTATGTGACAGTTATTCACCACTTTAAGAAATGATAAATAAAGGAAAAATCAAATCTCTATTCTATTACCAGTGGTAGAAAGAACAAGCAAACAGACAAAACAGCTTTCTTTCAATAACTGAAATAATTTATAAGATTATAGCCTGCTAGACAAGCTTCAATACCCCTCCAGCATCTTATATGTGAATTTTAGAAACAAACTTTACATCTAACTAATCACGTTGTGAAGTCAGTTGCTTAAAACAATTAATTTTGACGTACAAGAGGAAACAAAGTTAATTCATTATTTATTAAGAACTGACCAAGCTAAATAGTCATTTCTCTGTGTCACTGAGTGGGTTCAAAATTTATAAGAATTCAGTCAAAAGTATTCTGCAAATATGAAATGAAATAATGAAATGCAATTATTTACTTTTCAATTTCTTCTGACTTCATGGTCTCCATGGTTTTGTCATAGAATCAGCATCTTTTCTACAATCACAAGATAAACTTGCAGTGTAAATCTGTCTCATATGAACTCAACACTCTAGTAATAAGCTCTTGCAAAAGTCAGACCTGTAACAGACACGATGGAATCTGACAATGTTGTAGAATAGTTTACAAGTAGAGAATAAAAGATATATTATACCTTTGTTGGCAATTTTAGTCTATGTGAATCAAACAATTGGTAGGACTCTCTTACATGAAATTAATACAATTAGGAAGGTCTAGAATGATTGAAAAACTAAGACAGCCTTCAGGTCATTGACTAGATTGTTATTAGTTTGTAGCTTAAGGTGAAATTCAGTTTTTACGACTATGTGTTTAGTTTTGTGACCTAAAGTTCAAGTTGCATGATATCAGAAGACAGACGGAGGTGATTAAGCATAAATGAATCCAAATTTCATGGACCTCTTGTGCAATGAAATGCAATGAAATTCCAAATGTTCATAGAAATATTCTGGACACTTGTTCCTCTAATTTTTACGTTTAAAATTCTCTGACATTTGAACGTAAAAAGAAGATAAATATTTAACATGAAAAGATTCCTTAGATGCCTATGGCACTAGCTAGCTGAAGCAGAGAATGGTATTTCAAGACACATAATTTGCATTAGAGAGCTGATGCTTATATTTGTGATATAAACTCAAGTATAGGAATACCTGGATTAGTTGAAGGGACTGCTATCTTGACAGTGTAAAGGCATCTATGCAAACACCATGGTTTCTAGAGTTCTAATTTCTGTACTAACAACTTCCATATTGCATCATGCACAAACACTTAACATAATACAAAAAAAGTTACACCAAGAAAATGAATTTTTCTGAAGGACTTCATTTCTGTTCATTGCAATCTTTACAACATTTCACAACAAGAAAAAAAAAAGGGCAAGTTCCAAAATGATGGGCTTTTAATGTAAAGACACAGACCAAGTGAGATCTGAATCACCAAAATGATTAATTCTTGTTTCCTATAGATATTTACCATTATTTTAAGCTATTCAGATAATTTTGATGGCTGTGATCAAAAGAACCAGTAAACACAGAGAAAACAATTAATGTAAACTGGCTTTAAACGTAGCATCAGACAAGATTTACATAGACAGTGTGTAATGAAACATGAGCACTGTGACAATTTTTAGCTATTACTTGTGTTTTCTGTCGTGGTGTCACTAAGACAAGTTTAAGAGGTTAAAAAAAGAAAAGATGAAACAAAATAGGAAAAAATAAACTACCACAAGAAAAAATAAACAAAAATATCAGTTTTGTACTTGTTTTTATTAAATTTACTTTTCTCAAATAATCTTTTGAAAACACAGATTATTATAGCTATTGTATTTGTATTTCTATTATTAAATTGCTGATACTACTTTCATTAACATAGTTTGAAATGGTAAACAGTATCACTAATAAAATGTGACCTTTCTGAGAAATAACACACATACATTTATATTCACATATATATATGCTCTCTATACATGTATATAGACATAAATGTGTGCACATTCTGACTGTCTAAGTATTTAGATGTCTGAGTATTTTCCTCAGATGCCGGTATAGTGAGACAGATATGAATATTCTTTTTTATGTTACTCTTACACATAAATATTTTACCAGGAAAAGTGACATCTATAACTAATAACTTGATATCAATATTCTGTGCATATAGAAAATTCTGTTCTCTAGTGTAAATTGTACTATGGAACATAAAGATGGAAAAAAAACCTGGAAAATATCTAATTCTTTTCCAATTAGTGTATGACTATTAACTGGAGTAGACTGTCAAGCATTTCCTTCCATCTTTTCTTAATTGGCTCATCTAATAACATTTCCAGAGCTCGCATTTGCAGATTATTCTGAAGCTAATAGACTTGACTTTCACGTTATTTCTAAACTTATTGTTAAATTGTCAAATATTCTTTGGTTTGTCCTTGAATCTTTTTTTCATATACTTCCTCTTTGTTTGTATATTTTTCTTTCAAAAGTATGTATTTATGATTTTGGCGTGTTTTGAAAACTTTATTTTCTATTGCTTCTAAAAGAGCAAAATTGGAGAGAGAATATTTGATAGTTATTATACACTCAACTTGAATAAGTGTATGTGGTTATGAAATTTGGAGGGAATAACATTTTCATCTGCTTTTCCTGTGATGCAAGCATAATACGTATTGTTGCCTATGTGGCATCATAGTGCCAGCCATGCACTGGTACCTAAAAGTTGGTTGTGTAGGTCTTACAGATATCTATCCCCTCAGAAAGGAGCATATTGAAATCTGGAACTTTGTATATACATAAATCCTTCCAAATGTAATGCCTCCCATTTATCTCCATCGAAACGACAACAGACAAAGAGCACAATAACACTATTTGATAGAGCACATTCTCAGCTGCAAAACACTCTTTTTCATTTTATGCATCACCATTAATTATGCATTTCTGCCAGAAATGAACAGGAGCCTGCATGCTGCACTTATAGAAATCTGCACCAGCAGAGGTGACCCACTGCTGTCTCCACTGCTGAAACATGACAGTCACCACCTCACTGTGGTCATATCCACTGTTTGGTCTCCATAAAAATTCAGAATTGATGAATGACAATGGGTACAATTTTTTCCACATGGAGAAATTCAATCACACACCTTTGTTTTATATTCACTTTCAAGTCAGACGTAATTTTGCCAGACTGCCCCTCTGCTGCCATCTACCACATGAAAACAAAACTTAGTGGAATATTGGTGAGAAGGTTCAACCTCTACTGCTGTATTACCAAAAACTGCCTCTGATCTTGCGGGTCACCATGATAAAATAGAAGGCATTACTTTCGGAGTGGAGCCCTCGTGGAAGGTACTTATTTCGCTGTAGAGCTGGCATGAATAAATTAAATGTACTGGATATAAATCTACACAGATATGCACTTTCTGATATACTTACTCCTTTTTATATGTCTCTGCAAAGAAAAATGTGTTCAAAGAGGATAGTATTTTATGGAACTCTAGGTGGGTCAGAATAAAATAAAATGCTTCCAATTCTTTAATTCTTAAAGAGAGAAAATTCCCTTGAACTTCAAGTAAGTTTATCCACTAAGTGGCAGAACTACTTAACTGTAACACTTTCCTCTTAAGTATTAATGAAATATAATATAAACAATTAAATAGCTTTCAGTTAAATAATGTATGTTAAGGACTTATTCATTCCCAAGTGTACTTACTTATGACAGTTTGATAAATATATTATTCTATGACAAGATATTTCATGTAATTCGATGCTCATTTTACATATTTTCTATAGTATCAGGAATGAATAATTGTATTCCATACAATAAATGCTGAAGCAGCTTGAAGCATGTCCTCAAATAGTCCCATGCTCATAAATGATGCACAGAATATAAGTTTCTGTTTATATTGCAATATAAATTTGTTTATATTTCAAACAAAAACAATGCTGTCAGACTCATCTAATGTATAGTACTTGGGATATGTAGTTCTAATACAATATCTTCAATTTTTCTTATTTATATTGAACATAATTTCGAAATTAACCTTTATGCCTCAAAAAAATTGTCTTGAAAAATTAACATGTAATCCTGCATAAGGCCTCTGAATGTTGCCTGCTATATCTTTTTTCTCTATAACTTTCCATCTCATCATACCACAGTGAAAAATCCCTAGTAATTAAATTAATGAAACATTCTTTTCAAAAGCAGTGCTCATTTTTGGAGGAAGCCAAATTTTTTCTGAAGATTCACATTTTGCAAAATATATTACAGTATGTGCCATAAGGCATGCTTAAAAGTGTTCTGGATATGGATCTTGGGGTTTTTTGGTTGGTTAGTTTAATTGTTTTGTTTATTTTTCTGCTTGTATTTTTTTTTTATCCTATGAAATAGTATTATGAAATTGTGGAAATCAAAGCAAGGGCTGCTTTCATTAGCTACTATTTTGGTAGATAAAAAAAAAAAAGGATATTTACACATCTTAAGTTAAGAGTTCTATTTTGTTCAAATAATATTTTATTTTGAAATGATATTTGGCTAAGATGGAACGGCTTTAATCAAAATAAAATAGATAAAATATCAAAACAGTTCCATTAGTTCAGTATGAAAATAATTCTGTATTTGAATATTGTATCCCATTTTGGTTCTTTTCAAAGTCAGTAAAAATTCTTTCAGGGTCAGAAAGGAATTTCCTCACAGTTCCAATATCTCATGTGTATTCTCCCTTTTTTCTGGAAGTAAATACTCATCACAGCATAGCAGCAGCCATCCATTGTACATGCATTCAGAATATGAAGTTTCCTATTGTTACATAAACTATTTGAATAATCTTGTAGATCACAGAGGGTTAAAACCAAGCACTGGAGAATTTGGTGAAATAAGAAATTATTATTTTTTCATTTTCCCCATCCTCATAACATTTTCCTTCTGCATTGTGTCTTCTAGTTTAAATGCAAACTTTTAGAGAAAAGGATTGTGCTTTTGCAGTGCTGGATAGAACAAACTGTCAGTCACTATGGATTCTGCACAAAGCCAATAGAAATTATTTCAGTGGTAGTATATAAAAATGAATATGCTTGCATCATCCTCACATTTATTTTGTCTCTTTATACTGTAGAAAGCAATAGTTCTTGAGAGAAATAAAGACTATTAATGAAAATACTTCATTAACTTCTTTTTGTAATGTCAGCTAAAACAAGAAAAGGCAGATTGACCCTAAAAACTCCAAAGTTACAAACAACACCTAATCAAACACCAAGATAAAGGTGAATTTTTAAAGGTACATAGAGGAAGAAAATAATAGAGGAAAAACAAAAAAGTTTATAGTACTTGATATTAAGCCTGAATCAGGACAGAATAGCAAGGTTGTGTTCTATTTTGAAGGAGGAATGACTTGTGATTTTTTATTGTTACTATCAGGTCAAATGAGGATATAGAGATGTTATTTGTAATTTGGTCAGATAGTTTCTCCACTTTACATGTAGATTTCTTCATAGTTTGTGAGAACTTTTATTACCAGTGTTCATTTTTCCTAAAGTATGAATATAGAATCATAGAATCACCAAGATTGGAGGCCTACAAGACCATCCAGTCCAACCATCAATATGAGGAGTTTAGGAGCATAAAGTACATATGAAATTCACTCAGAACAAATCTCTGACTCATTCAGACACTTTATCAAAACTGTACCAATATTTTCTGTAAGAATTTATTGATCATCAAAAATAAATTATATTGTTTACATCAAATGTACACTTAACTCCTAAATAAGTGGTAGACTTTTCCCTCTGATTTACAAAATATGTCAAAGAATAATGTGGGAAAAGAGTTGGGGAATGGCTGCACAAATCTGTGAAAGTTAAAGGATAACATGCAGTGGTTCACAGTTTGTAATAGTTTAGAGGTCCTTAATAGCTTCCCAATGTTGACTTTTATTCTCTGGTTACAGTACTTAAGATCAAATCTGATGAGTTCTAGTGGCTTAAAATCAAATGCAGATATGTTGCAGGTTTTGAATGCTAATATTTGCAAAGTGTTATTGATTATGAAAGCTTTTCAAATACATTTCCCAAATAATTCAAAGATTTTCTCTGTCTCCTTCATCCAGTACGTTATTAGGTAGGCTTTCTGAAGATACTGTGTATAGCAGCTGAATGCTTGTCTCCTTTCTGTTAATTTAATCTTTAGAAAAGCTGTTCTGGTTAATTAAAGAGAACTGACTTTCTGATAATAATATATTAATTTCCACAAAGCTCTATTCACTGATGCTAAGAGATGCTGTGTTCAGTAAAACACTGTTTATTTCAGTGTGTGTTGAAAATCTTTTTGAATTAGCCTATGGAATATTATCTTAAAAGTTGCATCTGCTGGGAGTAATTGATTTAGCAGAAAAAAATAAATAAATAAATTTGAAAGTCCCCTTTCATCCTTTTTGTTCTTTCCATGTCAATTTTCCTTCTTTTTCTTGCATTTCTTACAATGCCTCCCTTTGCCTTCATTCTTTTTTTTTATCACATTGATGACTCCAGATAGTCTTAAGGTATACTGTCAATCACATACCATCATGCCCAAGAACATATGCCTCTGAAAAGCGTATGGGATAGATCATTTTCATCCATATTTTCAAAGGAAATTCAATTTAACAGTCATTTTGAATGGTATAAAATACTGACTTCTGGCTTCTTCATGTTAAATGAAGGCACCAGATTCTCTTTCTGTCAAAACACTGGATCCTCCATGGGAAGAATTCAACTCTTACCAGATTGGTGTAGTAATAAGCATGTAGTAAGTGGTTCCCCTTAGTAAATCAAGCCCTGAAGAGACTGGACTGTCTGTATTTCATCAGAAGAGGCCTGTGATTATTTGAACCATATGTATCTGCTAAGTCTCAGGAGTTTTATAAATCAATTCTTTCACTTGTTAACACTATTAAGATATTAAACATAATGCAAAGCATTATATCTGAGCATAACGTAAAAAGAATATATTTCTGTATACTTTCTCTCTTAGAAGTGCCTGAGATGAAGTGGATAACATGCCCAAGGAGTATTTCATGGGTTTTTGTGTTACCCTTAGGCTGGAATTATTTCATACAGAAAATACTGACTTATCTTTCTAATGGATTGTTTTCATAGAAAAATATATTTATGAAATTTTCTATCAGAAAATCTACATTTAAAAAAATTCTAATGGTAATAACAATTATTAGTATTATGTACATAATTATTATTTATTATCACCAGTTCTCAAAATAACTTATTAAAGAGATAAAAGTCATTGGGATTTGAAGTCACCAAAGAATTTTAGGCAGTCTCATTATACTGATTTAATATTACTCACATGAGTAAAAATCTACTCAACTTCAGACAGAGATCTAGGGGACTTGGCATTATGTTGTTTTGCATAAGCAAGAAATGCAGTTTAATATTTTCTATCACAACACATTTTTAAAGTGTATTGGCATGGAACACTTTTGGGATGCACTTATATATTCGGAGAAAAAAATCACACTAGAAAGGTATTTTTATTTTTTATTTTTGAGAATGGAGTCCCTGATAACAGAAAATTTGTTTGAACACTTGACAAAATTTACTATCTAGAATCTGAATGAATTAAAAACATGAATGAATCACCACTATGCAAACAATATCTAGTTACTTGGAAGTAATTATGAAATCCGCTTATTTTAAAATCATTGAAAACAAATGGTAAATTCCATTAAGAATTAATGGAATGAACTTCATTAAGAATATGTTGTGAATGCATGAAAGCAATTATCCTTTGAATGTCATATTTGTATTGGGATTATTATCTCTTTTTGAGATTATTCCTTGTCTGCTGTTTCTTGGATTTGGAATACTGTGTCCAGTTCTGGTCTCTCTTATACAAAAAAGACAGGGATCTCCTGGAAAGAGCACAGCACAGGACTACAAAGATGATGAACGGTGTGGAACACCTCTCCTATGAGGAAAGACTGAGAGACCTGGGTCTGTTCAGCTTGGTAAAAGGAAGACTCAGGGGGGATCTGATCCATGTCTATAGATGATCTCTAGAGAGCTCTTTCGACCCCTACTATTCTGTGATTCTGTGAAAATACAGGAAGAAATCTATCAGTTGGATGTAATATCACAAATATTTCATCTGTGTTTCCTAGATTAAAGTCAATGAGTTTGACTGGGAAAATGATGAATGAGCTCTGGATTAGGATTTAGATCAGAAGCCATATTAAGGTTACTGTTCATGTAATGAAAATAACAAAAAGATCCAGAATTTGGCAGGGTCACATATTTTACTATTAGAAGACAAATAGCATGGCAAACTATGCAGCTATTAACAGGTATTGTGAATGTATTAAATTGATTATTTCAAGACAGTCTGTTAACTGGCTATAATTACAGAGTAGGTTTGATTTCTAAAAAGATAGCTTAAAATGTCATTAATCCAGCCCTCATGAAGATTATATGTGCTTATTTTCCAGTTGATGTATAGCATCATTTGATATATTTACAAACATTACTATAAATGTTATGAAATGCTGTCTAAGCATATGTTTTGTTTTTTAGTAGTATGTAGCATACCGATACTACTTGTCTTGATAGATCTGTAATGGTTATATTTCTGTTTGTTAACTAAAACCAGAACAGTTATAGTGTCAGTACCTGAATGTTTTGCAACTAGGAAAGAAAAACTAAATATTTGCAAAATGTAACAGAAGAAAATATAATAGTGGAAAAAAATATAATAATGGAAATATCAAGGGTCAGTTCATGAGCTGACATGATTAACTGTGCTAAAAGCTTCCAAATTTCATTGATTTTTTTTTGTCATAGGCTAAATACATGAAGAAGAAACAGAAATATACCCTATGATTTATTGCATGATTTATTTATAGTTTTTTTCCAACAGCTTTAAAGAAAGAGGCATGATTGTATTGCATACGGATAAAAAATATTCTCATCTGCCCAAACCATACCTTATAATTTCAGAAAATTTTGCCCCTGCAGTTTAAACAAAGTCAAAAACAGAAATCTTTACAGGCGAGTGCTTGCTTTCCACTGTAATTAATCTCATCATTACATCCACACATTCTGAGAAAGCATGTACAAAAGCACCAAACAACAAATTTTTTCGTGGACTTTGCTTTACCAGCTCACTTTATGAGGCCAATTACATTCTCCAAATGCAGCTAGATAGACAAACTTCCCTGCTGTTCGGAGCAGAGATTGAATCATGCGAGAGTAGTTATGGACTAATGGCTTTCTGCTTGTCATTACTAGACTTTACTTTCTGTCTCCTGCCCTGCCAAGTTTCTGAGGCATCTTCTTGGCAGCCACAAGATAAAACCTCAAGCAGTGAAAGTTTATACTTCAGTCTCATTCACATACTTTTAAGTTTACCTCCTACTTATTCACAGTCCTTAAGTGAGCCCTGAAGTGTATAAAGAGCCATGCATGCACAATGTATGTACAATGGCAACTTTCACCATTACTTTCAACATTCAAGATTTTTCAATTAGTTTGCTAGTTGCAACTAATCCTCCCCTCATTTCTCAACTCAGATTTTGTTAGCATGCTTCACTGAATGCTGCTGCCTCTAGCCAATTCACTCCGATCCTTTTCTAATTTTCACTGGTTCACCTGAGTTAGTGTCTCTCTTTGCTACATGGCAACCATTGTCCTGACTGTAATCAGTTTTGCAGTAACAGATGACTGATGACTGTGAGCACAGGAAAGTAAAAATTGCTAATGCATTAGCTCATCTTCAGTGGAATAGTTCTGAGATGAATTTCCATCTCTATTTTTTTCCTCAAGGAAGAAGGTTTCTGCCTCCTGTTAACAATTCTACATGTAATATTACCATTTAGAGTTTTTAACCATGTCAAAATGATCCAATCACTTGTAAGATTATTTTTTTGTCCTTGTGATGAATGACTCTTCAGAGTACTCTTGAATAGTATCCTACTGTAAAGTACTTGTGGTTTAAAATGAAAGATACTTGCACAGCCTGGTCTTATTATTAACCTATGTTTCATAAACTGTGTTACAGATTTTTAAGGCTGTCTCCACATGTCTCCTATTTGTTTTTTCTCCTTTTTGTTTATATACCTTTCTTCTTATATGTAAGCAGATTTTGGTTGTTATTAGCTATATAGTAAAAAGCTGAATTAACTACAATTCAATACAGCTCACCAAGTTTTTAAAAAATCTGTTCCACTGTAATGTTTATACTCTAGGACTATGCTGATTGTTGGAAACATGAAATGTTATTCAGGTGTTCGTATTTCTTTGACTTTATTATTCTGGTCTTTTATAATATTGATGGGGACATTTGCTACCTCTTCCTGTAAAGCTGCACTGAGATGTCCACCTTGTGCACTCAACAAGTTCAAAGTGCTAGACTCATTTGTCAGTGCCCTGCATCTGGAAAACATCTTCACCAGAAGAATGTTCTGCAGAATTAAGTAGTGTGGGAGGTGAGACTATATCTCTGTAGAATTTGAAAGGGGAACCAAAGATTTTTATGAGGGCAAAAAAGGGCAAGAGCAATTTTGTAGTTGTGGTGATGTAATGGAAGAGAAAACAGAGCAAAGCAACAGCAACTCTTTCATCCCCTGAAAAGAAATATATATATATATATATATTAGAAAGGATATTTATTTCTATTCCATGTCTAAAGCTATGTCTTCCTTGCTAAGTTTTTAATTTCTGATAAAAAGTGACCTGCTATACAAGATAATTCAGTATACTCTGGTTACTGTGAAGCAGTAACAAATACTTTAGTTGTTGTTGTTTATTTTTATTTTTTCATTTAATATCCTAATTATATTTGGTTTGCAATCGCTTGTACTCAAAAAAACCTTGACAGAATAAAAATGGTGAAATTATTATTATTATTTTTAGATAGAAATGACTGTTTTGTCACAATTTTAGAAAGAACTATGTGCCTGAATTAAAACCCCAAAATTAGATATTACAAGTATAACCAACATTGCATAAGAAATACCTAGAGTCCTTCTTGTCAAAAGGGATATAATGTGAATAAGTTCACTGAATTAGAATTGTTTAAGGAAAAGTACAGTAAGTAAGATCAGTCTGAATATTTGCCAGCAAGCACTGGCAGACAGACAGGAAAACTGCAGGTTTATTCTCGTCATTTAAAGCAGGAAGTAGCAAGATTTGTTCTTCACAGATATTGTAGCTCTTTTGTGAAACATAATCTAGCAGCCCTGTCTCCCTTTAATGCTTTCATTGTAAGTGCACTGATTTGCATGAATATGTAAATGCTGAAGCCATTATTTCTTTGTGAAGTAAAATATTACATTTATTTTAGTGGTGTGTTTTTACGTATGGTATAGAACTTTTAAATGAAAGTGGCAAAGCACTATAGTGCAATAACTAAATAACATTTTCTCAAATGCCAGAGTGATTACACTGAGGCATTGTGAAGGTCCATTTTCACCAGATGATGGGAGTAGGAATGATCTTTTCTCCTTTGTCCCGTGTTGAATACAAACAATACATTCTCTCTCAAAAACTATTCTTTTTCTCTCACACTTGATTTCTTCAAATAAAACCTTGATAGGGGAGGAGATTTTTGTAACAGAAATTGATATAGAAATCCATATATCTACAGAATCTCAATAAATTGAATGAGTTCCTTCTCAGCTGAAATCTTTATCCGTTCCCATGAATGAATCCATTTGACCATTTGCTAGATCAATTTATATATTTTATCCATTAACTGTTTAACACAGATTCACAGAATCACAGAATTGTAGGGGTTGAAAGGGACCTCTAGAGATCATCTATTCCAACCCCCCTGCCGAAGCAGCTCTCTAGACCAGGTTGCACAGGTAGGCATCCAGACGGGTCTTGAACATCCCCAGGGAAGGAGACTCCACATTTCTGGGCAGCCTGTGCCAGTGCTCCTTTATTGTGAAGAAGTTCCCACTCACATTTTTGCAGAACTTCCTATGCATCAGTTTGTGGCCGTTTCCCCTTGTCCTATCACCACACACATCAGAGAAGAGTCCAGCCTCATCCATTTGCCTCCTGCTCCTTAGGTATTTATAGACATGGATCAGCTCCCCTCTGAGTCTTTTTTCAAGGCTGAACAGACACAAGTCTCTCAGTCTTTCCTCATAAGAGAGGAGTTCATCTTTGTAGCCCTCTGCTGTACTCTTTGAAAAGATCCCTGTCATTTTTGTATCGAAGAGCACAGAAATGAACACAATACTCCAGGTGAAGCCTCACCAAGGCAGAATAGAGGAGATGGATCACCTCCCTTGACCTGATGGCCATGCTCTTTTTAATGCACCCCAGGATCCCATTGGCCTTCTTGGGCACCAGGGCACACTGCTGGCTCATGCCCATCCAGACATCCACCAGGACACCCAGGTCCCTCTCCACAGAGTTCCTCTCCAGAAGGTCATCCCCCAGCCTGTATGGGTGTATGAGGTTATTCCTCCCTAAGTGCAAGACTCTACACTTGCTTTTGTTAAACCTCATCTGATTCCTTCCTGCCCGGCTCTCCAGCCTGTCCAGGTCTCACTGAATGGCAGCACAACCTTCCAGAGTGTCAGCCATACCTCCCAGCTTTGTATCATCAGCAAACTTACTGAAGGTGTACTCTATGCCCTCATCAAAGTCATTGATAAAGATATTGAACAGGATCAGAACCAGCACTTACTGTTCCCTGAGGAACATCACTTAGTTTAGGCTCCAAACTGGACTCTGCACCACCAATCACAACCTTCTGACCTGTAATACAAAATACATTGGCCATTTTTAGCAATTGGGCCAGAATATCTTTCCTAGAAAACCAGTCTAACTACTAAGTAATCACTCTCCTCCTGCTCACTCTGCCTGAGCCTGATGATTTTGTTGTACAGCTCCAATAGGAAAAAAGCATCCATTCTTCCCTACAAATCTAGTAGCTAGTAGCTTGTTATTTTGTCCTCTTTATGAAAAGAGGAATATTTGGGTTTAAATGCATTTAGAAAGAGAATTTCTAATGTGACAGATTTAGTCACTAAAATATTTTTACAGTATTAAGCAGCATACTATTTTCCCTAGCCAGATTCTCAAGGAAAATATCTGTTATATCTGATCTTGTAAGTGTGTTAGATGAGCTCAGCATAACTGCAGCTCTTAAATCCTCTTATAAATTAGAAAAACATCATTTTTTGGTTTGTGTTCAAATTTAGGCATGATCAAGGAAATGAATTGTTCAAGTGAGGGACGTGGGCATGACCAGAAGCCCAACTGTTGCGATCATAAGCTTCTTGAAGGTAACTGAGAGTAGATTTTATGAAAAGATACTTTAAACGTGTTTCTTTCCCAACTGTGTTATGATTTCAATGACTCAGAGTAACTCAACACTGCAAAGTGCAAAGATCCACAAGCTTTCTCCTGGTATTAGAAAGGTTCTGTAACCTAATATCTCAGATATCCTACAAAGTCCACAAATCCTAGTACCCTTCAAAGGATTCATTGGTTTTTCAATAACCAAATTGCTCTCCAGGTCTCTCTGCTGGCTTTTTTTTTCCAGCCCTTCCATATGTTGGATTCACTTTTCTTTTCAACACACAGCAAAATCAGGTGGATGCTTTGCTAGCAATATCTCTTTTTGCAAGTTGGATCTTGAAAAGTATTTAATATTCTCAGTGTTCACTTAAGACAATTACAATTGCAGGTGTGGCTGGCAGGAGTGTCTCTTATACAAGTAGTTAACAGTTTACACGATCAGGTAGGGGAATTCATTGAAAACAGGTGGGTGGGTGATCTCTCTGATCTATGTCAAGAAATTTTGCCTCAGTTACTAAAAAATTGCCTTCAAGATAGCTTAAAAGTAAGCAGAAGAAGCTACCAGAGTGTACTTTTGTGGCTGGATATAAGTAGAATTTTGAAATGTAATATTTTTTTCTGGACAGACTTGAAAATAAATATATTGAATGTTTTACAAATATTTTAAAAATGGTTCTATTTGGGTAGACAATTTCTAGCACTGATTTTAGTCCATTCCTAGTTTGATATCAAGCAGTCAATGTTCTGAAACAGCAGAATTGTTGGATTTGCTTGGTGAGAGAATCACCATCTACGCATTTCTGTGCAGTCTTGAACTAAGTGTATCTCTACCAAAAGTGGTCTGCATACTAAGTTTAGACAAATACAACTTATTTTTTTGTTTATTAAATCAGGACAGACACACTCAGGTGCAAAGTGTTTTGACCTCTCCGGTTTTAAAATATTATGGAAAGCTTAAATTAAAACTTTTCTCCAGAAATATTTAATTATTTTGAAGATAGCTTAGGGAAAATAAAAAAAATCAGTTGTAACACTGAATGACTCCTTTAATAAAAATGTTATCATCTAGGGAAACCACTTGCAGAAACTAGTGGCTTTTGGCTTCTCCTGAACTGAACTTAATCAACTACAACAAAATATACTTAACCTAATAACTAAATTACTTCATCACCACACACATAAATAATAATTTAAAATGAAAATGAGTTGTGGAAATACGTCTGTTGGATTGAATTCATATGCTTAATGAATGCTAAATGTCTTATTAAAATGATAAATTTTATATTAATACACCTATTGAATGATAAATTTACTTCAAGTAAGGATAGCTGTGAGGATAAACTAAAAGGAATTTGGTGATTTTTATCAAGAGTGACATTTTGTATGGGAAATGTTGAATTACAGCCTGAACCACTGATTGATCACCCAAGGAGGAGCACATGTGAAGGCAATTCACCTGTGTGACCAGAAGGAGTGGAGACTGACTCCACCTCCCCTAGACCCCATTTAAGTGCTGACCAGCACTGGGAGGGGATCTCTTTTTGGAGATTGGTTCTTTAGAGTTTTCTATTGTAAGTCTAGGACACGGGTAAGCATTTTTTCCCCTTTATTTTGTTTGTCTATTTTCTATCACAGTAATCTGTCTAATTATGACAAAAAAAAAATATTTTGTCTATTATGCCATTTGATATTATTCATTGTGTTAACCTTACCCCTTACACTTTTATTTCCTCAAAATAAAGCAATTCATCCCAATACAACCATAGGAACCTAGTTCCTTTTCTTCGCTCTCAGCTTTATTGTTTCTGAGGTATTGTTTCTCAGGCAGTCCTAGGGTAATCTCTGTAATGACTTCTCTAGAGGCTTACCAAAGCAAAATGATCCTCAGCCTCTCTGAAATGCTGCAAACCAGGCTGTGCTCTGCACTATCTGCTCAAGAGTGCAGAAGGACTTCTTTTTTTCTTCCCGGCATCTGATTCCAAGTTTCTGCAATGTTACACAGGGTGAATTTCACTTTCTCTGTGAAAGTGACTTGAGCCTGGACCATGCACAGCTAAATCCCCAGCTCACCTTAACACATCAGCGTATTTCCTTACAAAATCAGTAGTCATTTGGAAAATTATGAATATTCATTTTACAGACTTTGTACTCTTCTTGCTGAATTAGTAGCTGTATTTTCCATTCACAAAGTTGTGATGCTGCCAGGATTGAAGCAATCAATAGAATACCCCTAGAAACAAAACCAGGGAGGTGTTGTGCATACAATAGTCCTGCAATTCGACATGACTGAGTGAAAGACAAGGATATAATTTCCAGTAATTTTTCAATTTGTGTCAGTTCATTCATTTTTTCATACTAACAGTTGATGTCCTAAGCAGTGTTTCCCTTTTCAAAAAATGGTTTGGAGAAAGATTATTCTCTCCCATCCTCACCTCTTGATATATTGAGCATGAAGATTATGATGTTAAGATTCACATGCAAGTCTCCTAGAGAGCTGGCTCACTTTGAAAATTGCTCCCAGGTGTTTTGTGTCTCTTTCATACTCAAAGATTACATGATTAGCATTTTAATGTCTCACAAATTCTTGTCTAGTTCCCTAGGAGGATATGAAAATGAAGCCATGATGCTAAGCTCTTTGGTATTCATCATGCACGCTGGTTCCTTTTCAGAGCTCTGGGATTTAAACAGGACGTCAGTCTTTCATAGCCCATTTGGATATCTTGGTCTTCATATAATGCTCCTGGATGAATATCAAGAGCGGCTGTTCGTGGGAGGAAGAGACCTCTTGTACTCCCTCAGTTTGGATCGAATCAGTAACAACTATCGAGAGGTGGAGTAAAAAGATGTATATGTTTGTCGCTTTGTGTTATAATGCATAGCATGGAATATCAGAGTTTGCATGACAGGAAATGAGATAATTGTTTTCTTGTAAACACTAATGTTTTGTGCATGAACTTTAATGTCATGTTTATCCGCAAGAAAAATACATCAAGTATTAATTTCCAGGAATATTGCATAAGGTTCACACTGGGTAAAGAGAGCTGGGGGACACTGAAAGTTATTTCTCACTATTTTTCATCATGTTTACTAAAATTTAGAACACTACACAGCACTTTATATGCACCTGATGTCCACATCTCTACCTATTTACTAAGGGACGATCTTTCCCTTTTATTAGTGTAGTTTTTCTACAGTGTTATGGTTTTATGATTTTTGTTTTATTGTTGATATTCCACATCATAACATCATGTGGTGTATTGGGAGTTAAAGAATGGTGTTTCCGACCGGTTTTGGGAGTATTGGGAGTTAAAGGGTTAATGCTCCTGGACTAGTGGTTAGGAGCTGGGGTTCTTCCTGCCGCGACCTGGGTTCCAATCCTGGACAAGAATACCCAGCATGCAGCTGGAGCATTAACTCTTTAACTCCCAATACACCACATCCATGTTCCGCATGTTATGATGTGTAATATCAACAATACAACAAAAATCATAAAACCATCACATACAGCAACAAAGAAAAAAAAAGAAAACACCAAACACATATACTCTTACTCTCCTCCCCCCCCATCCCTTCAAAAAGTACATAAACTAAAACAAAAATCCTTTGATTATTTTCTACCTCTTTTTAGAAAATGCATCACTAGCTAAAAGTCAGTGCTGGTAAGTACTCACTGAAAATTTCATTTGAAGTCTACTCAGAGGTCTGTGGGAGAAGGGTAATTCATGTCATAATCATACCAGTGAGCTTGGTACGTTATAGTTGATCAGTCAACTGAAGTAGAGACTTGAGTATGAGTTTATGTGGACACTGGCTTCCTTCTGCACTTGGTAGCTAAGACTGGAGGCATGTGGTGGCGAAATGAAGTTGTGGGGCCATCACTGCTGCCACAATCATCCTGACAAAGAACAAAAGATGCTTTGAAATACTTCAGCTTTTCTTAATTTGTTTTTAAAATTTCTTCCATGTGTTTTGACATATTTTAATTCATTCTCAAATGATTAAACAAATGAAAATGCAAGTAAAGGAAGTACTTCTAGAGAAAGATTACTTTTGTTGATTTTAGTACTGCAGTGATCACTAGATTTATGTATCAAATTCTTTTGTTTCTTCCTCTACTTGTAAATAAAGTATTAAGATGCCAACACCTTGGTCAGCTCCGCCCAAAAGGTGGTCTTATCTCCATATGCTGCATGATTGTGAAAGGACGTGTTTTATCCTTTTTGTGAACAGTTTCAGCAAGGTAATCTTATATGTACAGAAATGGATACAGTCAGAGAGACCATCTGAGAATTTATCTACATAAAATATATTAAAACAATACTTTTTAACTCCTCAGAGAGCACTAATACATACTGAGATGTGTTCCTGCACAGTGAGGTATAAGTAAACTCCTTTTCCTTTTGACAAAAATTATTAACATCTTGTGACACAATATAAGAGGTCAGGGATATGAAGACATTTAAGAAGCAATTTTTTTTATAACACGAGTTTTTCTTCCCTTCTCTTCTTTCCCATTTGGCAGTAAATCTGTATGGAGAAAGATAGGATACAACATTTTACACTCCTGTCTAACGACCATTGTCTCATCTGGATACACTTGATATTTGCTGCTCTCTTTCTTCTTGTTTTTAGATAGAAGATCAGTTCTTTACTCTGAAACTATATTCTCTGTCTTGAGACCTGTGTGCAGGATATAACAAATTAATGGAAGCTCTGCATGCCTGCTTTTATGATGTGCAAAAGATGAGACACTGGAATAAATGGAACTTGACCTCACACATTTGGCAGCATGACCTCACTGGGTCTCAGCTCAATGGTCATGTTCCTTCTCTCTTTTCCCAAAGTTTGCTCAGCACAGATCTCATTCAGTGATAACTAGGGAAAATTTAAGTGTCCCACAGCACTATCAGGAAAAGTCTAGAATGAGACATATATGTTATATTTAACTATGTGTTGGTTAACCTTTGTACTTTTTTTTTCCAACTGAAGATTTTAGTTTACTTAATCTAAGACACCAGTTACAACCTAGCAAAAATATGTAGTATGTGTTCTGTAAATCTGCATTTAATAAACAGATTTAAGTTTCTTAAGGTTCAGCACATTCAGCTGTCAAATGTGAAGCAACACTCTGAAAGACAGAGGTTTATTTTGGTATACTATTAATTATTTGTGTATATACTGACCAAAATTATATTAGGCATATATTATTCTGAGCACCATTAATATATACTGAAGAAAAAATGAGTTCAAATAGAAAAGATCTCTCAGAGAAGAAAACTATTTCTGTTGCACTGTCTGGAAAATCTGGAAGTCTGTGATCTCAACCATGGCATAATTCTTCTATGAATCTCACTTCTTCACCCGTCATATTTATTTCACCTACTTTGCATTTGTTTTTATTTATATTCGTTGTTTCTCTCTTTGCTTATGGTACACAGAATTTATCTTGCTTACAGTGTTTATTATGTCTTACTATAAGATTTTGAAACAAAGCTGTGTAATACTGATGCCCTAAGAAAATCAGTGGAAATACTGATGGAGACTATGAAATGTGGATATTAATATTTACAGAGAATTAAAGTTATACAAGTACTTGAAATCACGCGTAAAAGTAAATCTCTGGAGTTCCCTCCATGTGACCTTTGCTTTCTCTACAGATGCAATTTCTTTTCACACCACTTTTAGAATCAAACTTCATATATATTTGGGATTTGATCCAAAGTCTTTAAGTCTTGTAACGATGTAACATGCTAATAAAGAACTTAGTTGATATCTGGTGCCAATTTTAAAAAGTTAATTTTTATGGTAACCACGCAGATCTTTGTTGACAGCAAATGAATCAATGCTGGTAGTTCACTGCCACTGTTGTAACAGCTCATAGAGAAGGATAACTTTTTCCATTTTTTCTCTTGTGAAGTGAAAATTAAACAGTATTCCCTGTTTGTTCAAAAGCTCTTTACAGATAGTTGTTCTTCATAGCTTCTTCAAAGTGCACGTGAAGGGCTTGCTATTGAGAGCGGCCTTCTTACAAAAGCTTGCACAGGCATGTTTTAACGTGCAGTTTCTCGTCCAGTATGAGACCTTCAGATCAGGATTTATGTAGTCATTGCAATATGCAATAGAACCTCAACAGTATATCCTGCTTTTCTTACATTTGGTAAAGCTAGCTGTATTTCTGCTCTAGAACTGGCTGAACATAAGGCCTTGCTTGCATCTCCTTTGAATACCACATAGGAATATGCAGAAATGGATATAAGGAGCACATAATTTAGCAGTGAGTTTGATTATTTCCTGGAATTAATTCCCAAGAGGTAAGGTGGTATGTATGTTATACAAATAACATATACCATAGAAAAACGGTTACCTTTTTCAGAATTTTTGCCTTAGACAAAGCCAATCTATGTGCTCATCAAGTACAATTTACTAACTCAAAACAGTGACTACAAGGTCGAATTGCTTAATTGCTCTATCATATTCTGGAGTTCAGACTAGCTTTCACAATAGTCCATTTTGGCTAACAGTGCTATATAGTTCATATAATTTCCTCAAATTAGTTTTCATTAGACATTCCTATCTTGCTTTTTTTGACTAGTGACTAAATATGGAAGCTGTTTGGAGATACATATTAGGATTCCAAATCCAATTAAATTTTGTTTTCTCTCTGAATTTACTCAGAAGCTATCAGTTGTACTATTGCCCTATGTATTTTTCTTTTTTTCTTCTTTCTTCTTTTTTGTCTATAAAGAGTAAATTTAAATACAACATTTTTCTGTCTCTTCAATACAGAATTATACCATCCAGTTCTCAAGGATAATAGCATTGTAGAGAAAGATAAGAAACTATCATTAAAAGAGCAATTTGAAAGTTTACTTCAGAGTAGTCTGCAGTGGTGACAAGCTTTGAATAATTATGTCCAAACAAAAGATAAAGCTTGCAGGCCTGTGAGAGCTATGTTAGTATGATGTTATTCCAGTCTAGATGCACACAAAAATTTCCCAACACTTGTTATCAACAGTTTGCCAAAAGATTTCAATCCTGGCAAAGAACCAGTTCAAAGTTAGGGCTGGTAGTTTTCATAACACTAAAGCATAAACATTAGGAAAACTTACATGTGGCAAGTTAAAGGCTACCATTACAGCTGGTTAATATCTGGATATCTGTGCAGCACAAACATATCCTATTTGTCCCAGTAAAGGAAAAATGGAATAGTTGAACAAATATAATTTAATATAATGTTACTAACTTTAGCCATTTTCTGTCAGTATTTTTGCAAATGGTCATAGCAGACAGACCAAACTGCTTTTCCTGTTTTCAGGATTAAAAGAAATAAAATAGCTTTTTGTTTGTTTGTTTTTGTTTTGAAAATACTATGACAGAATAGTCAGAGGCTATTTTACCCTACAGTCTACAAGAATTTTGAAGAGATCAAAATCTTAATGAGTATTTATCTGAAGACCCATAAGCCTTGTAAAAATCTACTTTGGGCTATAAACGTGGCATTGTCTTAGACACAGATAAATGGCTATCAGTATCCAAGATAGATTTCTACACCTGCGCACATCTGTTGGATAAGGTACAGAGACAATCCCTTATATTTATACTTTTGTGAGTCACCTTTAGCTACAACAAGCTATGATAAATATCCCAATAGGTAACACACATGGCTGAGCCAACAACAGAACCAGGATTGTACTTGTAGAAGCCATTGTGCAGGTGACAAGTTTTAGAAAGCAGATCCACAGTAGAAGTTGTAGATACAGAGACACAGGACAGCTCCTGCTGTACATGAGCCTTTTGATGAGAGCAGTTCACTCATGGAGCAAAGAAAGCCCTTTACCTCTGCAAGAGGCACACATCCCCCACTTCTTGTTGGAGTATGCTAAGGAACAAATCCTTGTTGCTTACTCTGCAGCTGTTTTTCAAATTTTCAGAGAAGGGGTAAAAATTGAGTTATACCCTGGACTTTTGTCTCTCCTTTAATTATGTTTATGCATCTAATTCAACATCCCGTAAGTGGAGAATGTGCATATAAAATATTTTGAATGCCACTGGGACTAAGTATCCAAATTCAAAAATAATCACCTACACACAATATATTTGATACTCGGTTACAGTCGAGTGTTTTATTCATGATGTGGTTTTTCAGTTTCTTCATTCCTAATGATGATTCTCTTGCATCACTGATATGTAAAAAAGAAAACAAAATCAGAGGATGCCCCGTTCTTGAAACTGTTTGAGGGCATTGTAGATAAGGATTTTGGCAATCTGATCTAGTGGAAGGTGTTCCTGTCCATGGCAGGAAGATTGGAAATAGATGCTCTTTAAAAGTCCTTTTCATCCCAAAACATTCTATGATTCTGTGATTCCAAGCACTTTCTATGGACCTCTATAATTTATCTCAAATACTCAGATTTTTGGATGTTAGAATTACTTCAAGAAAACTCAATTAATACATCTGCACAAAAAGTTTAAGAGATGAATTTAATTTAGAGCAATGATAATTACACTACTGACAAAATATTTAATGGTGAGACATTTTTTCACACTTGATTTCAGCCAAGCCAGATATCACTGAAGTAAGCACATTTTTGTTTTCACTTTTAAAATTTCTAAGAAATGAAGTAATAATTCCAGTCTGCTCAGTAGTTGTTTAACATTGTTTTCTCCCAAACAAATCATGCATTTGTAATGAAGAATAAATTTTATATAGTAGGTAACTGAAAATAATTCTACTTGTGTAATTTTGCTTCAGATTCAGCAATAGACAGTGAAGAGCTGATCTTACTCCCACAAGGCTAATAATGACCTTCCATAAGCCAGTTTCCTTCCTAAGTGCAAGTTTCCTTCCTAAGTACCACTTAAAGCAAGGAATTAGCAGTTCAAAATTAATGCTTTATGGGAAGTTGTTGGCAGACATTGAAAATCTATCAAGGACATTTCTACTGAAGTTACATAAATTGCCTAATATATTAACTACTTTTGTATTCTATTTACTAGTATAAGTTTACCAGAGTTAACTCAAACAAAACTTTCATGGTACAAAATATCTGATACATTATTATGTACACATATAGGTATTTAGAGGATAACTATTTGGCTTGAAATCTGTTCAAAATGTAACAGAAGCTTGATTAAATGAAATAACACACAACAAGAGTCTCACATGAAAAACAGTGGAAAATTTTATTAACATATCAGACAACAAACTGTACTATTTTCTATGTTTATCTGTCTTCTTTCTTTAGATCCATTGGCCCAGTACACCACTTCAAGCAGAAGAATGCATACTTAAAGGAAGAGATGCTGTAAGTATCATCTATTACAAATCAAATATACTTTAATAGTACCATTTGTTTATCCCAAACAAACATTCAGGCATGTCTAACCTTCAGACACATCAAAGAAAGGACATAATTCTAAGTGTTGCTGCTAAAAAATGTGTAATCACTATGGATATACTAAATTATTTAATTGCTTTTCAAAGCAGCTCATAAACATTTTGAACTTTCTTCCAGTGCTTTTCCTAGTGATAGAAGGTACCTTAATAATTCCCTTCTCCCAATTCTTTTTCTTTTCATACACATAGAATAACTTCTGAGTTTAAACTTTTTCACATTCCAAACCATTTTTAAAATTCAGAATCGTTAGAATACATTTAAAAATTATAAATCTAAATTAAACAAAATTATCATCAATTACGAAGTATACTTTTGCCCCATAGGTTTTCTGTCATACCAATATAAATATTGTATTTTAATTAACCCAGAAACTCAACTGTTCTTGTGATTCAGTGCTTTCACTTTAATCATTTCCCAGAAAATGGCACGAAAGCTCACCAACACAGAGTCTGGTATCATTTATACCACAGGATGAAAGTTCTTCTGGATAGAAGCTCTCTATAATTTTGCAGTGCACCAGGCTCATTATCTGCAACTCATAAATACACAACACAAAAGACACCTAATAAATCTCAGAGTTGAAAGAGTTTACAGTGATTTGATAAAGATGATAGTTTTACAGCAACAGTGATAGGAACATAGAAGGGCACATTGTTTTCTCACAAAATCACAGCAAACAAGCAGTCTTGATAATCACCACATATTCAGAGTGAAGTCGATGAAGCAATAAAATTTTTTCTTTAAAATAAATGCTCACATCAAAAGAATAGGTGAATCAGATGGCAAATAGTACAGTAACAATAATAATAACAACAACAACAATAGCACAGTACATTACTCCGAGTAACGTGTCTTAAAACTCATCATTTTATACTTGCATTAGTAGTTCATTCCATTTTTCTGGATGTTTTTGGAGCCTTTAGATTTTGAGGTGTCTTTGGTCAAATATAGTATTTTTTCTATACTATCTCAATGTCATGGTCATATTAAATGAATCAAAAACAAAGCATTTCAGTTTTACTTAATACTACCCCTAGCCATAGGGTGTTATTACACTTAAAGATCTTTTGGCTTTCCTTCAGTACTACACAATAGATGTATTTTCCAATATTTTGAAAATACTAATTGTTTTAAATAAATACATAAATAGTTATGGGTGTTCCAATGCAATGTAAAGTTTTCCCCTCAGACTCAGGAGATTCTCCAAAATTTTAAATTTTTTGAAATCCAGTCTGCTAGTGTGCCTTCAAATCTGCACTGGAATGAATGTGATCTTTTAAAAAAATAATACGTCTCCCATATTTTCCCTGTATAGTGAAAGTCAGGTGCCTCAATTTTTAAAAAGAAAGGCATAGAATTTTTTTTAAAAAAACACAAGACTCCAGAAATGGTGTTACTGAGAAAAAGACATTAAAATTCTGGAAGCTGGAAATATACTCCGAGGAAAAAATTCTCATCAGTTATCTTTCAAAGACTTCTTTTTTATTTCCATGCTATTTCCTTCTTTATTTTCCTTTGCAAAAGGTAAGGTGCTAATAGTGTACATTATATAACACAAGACTGATACGTAATAAGCATTTCAGTGTTAAGAGACTTTACACGTTCTTTGCTAACCATATTGATATTAAACAACAGGACTCCTTCATAAGTTTTTATACCCTGTATAGTGTTAACCTGTTATTATAGTAGTAAATCTTCAAGTACTGTAGTCATATATACAATTTCAGAAATCTTGAAATAGACATTTGGAAAAGCTTATTCTTAACATCTTCAACTCAGGCTACAGTTTTCTGATTCAGTTGAAACCAAGGATGAAATGCTGCCCTTGTCCAGTGTGCCAGAAAACACACCTGTTAGCCTATTGTGTGAGACCATTTGATCCTTTCAATTGGAAATCATTCAGAAATAGAAATCAATTCTGTTGTCATGACTAACTTTCACACCAAGAAGCTTGAGATTAATAAAATTCCACAGATCAAGTAATGCATCTGTGAAGCCTCCTAAAGATAACCACCATATTTAATAGTTTAAAAATAGGAAGTAGGAAGATTACTTATTTTAATGTGCTTCCGAGTGATGCATCTCTTCCTCCTTATGTGCATAGGATATTATCAGTGAGGCCAGCAGCAATGCCAAATTGCCTAATGCAGAATAGCACCTTTTCCAATTTATATATAATTTTGATAAAGCCTGGAATTATATTTTCTATATTTGGTGTCTTATCATGTTTTCTTATCTGTAGAAAATGTCAGGCATTTCTATGAAGATGCACAAAAAAAAAAAATCTTTAACCCATGTAGAGAGAAAAAAAAATCCTAAGATCTCAGTTCCTAAGATCTCTCTCCCTCTAAAGCTCCTTTCAGACAAAGATCAAGAGCTGCAAAGATATGTGTGTTACAAAAGAAAACCATGGATAAAATATCATAACAGCACAGAGACAGAACAGAGGGTTGTAAGTCAGGAAGGTCATACTTGGCAGGGAGGGAGAATGAGGAAGAGCATCTGTGCCAAATGAAGCATCTATTTAAAAATTACAAAGCATCCTTTCTGTTGCCATTCCACTGCTGCTGGTTAGAAAATATTTGTGAAACACAAGCAAAATGGGTATTTCTGTATGTGAGTTCTAATTGATGCATAGATAATATCATCCCACTAATCTCAACTCATTTCTTCTGTCTGTCAACTGACATATCCAGGGGGGTTTTCAGTGGATCTAATAAATACTACCAAGTGAGAGACAACACAGAAGACAATTTTTTTTTAAGTTTCCAGAAACTTTTGATATTAAACAAGATTCATTTGTACTTTGCATATACATATTTAGTTATACAATAGGTTATATGTCTCTGTAGGTTACATGCTTCTGTCAAAGATTCACTGAATGACTGTGGGTGGAAGAGAACTCTGAAGGGCATCTGATCCCCTCCACACTGGTCAAGTAGGGCACCTAAGGCACAGATACCCAGTGTGGCTACAGTCTCCTATGAGAATCAAATCCTATGAATGTGAGGCTGCTATCTATCTTTAGAAGGCCTCAACACTTCATTCTACCTTTTTCAAGCAGCACGGAGCATGCATCAATGATAATGCCACCTATCCCTGTCTTCCCTTTAATCTTAATGCATAAACTCTCATTTGGCTCCTTGTCCATCTTCAGGCAGAACTTGATGCACTCTAACTGCTCTCTCACATAAAGGGCAACACCCCTTCATCAGATCCCCTTTCCCACCCCAAAAATCCTGCATCTTTCCATTGCAATGCTCCCTCTTAGGATCCATCCAATGAAATCTCCATGATCGCAGCAAGATCATAGTCTTGCAACAGCATGCATATCCCTAACTCATCATATTTATTGTTCGTACTACATGCATTAGTGTACAGGGACTTTTGAGAGGCACTCCAGCACTTTGGGTTCCTAGAATGGTTTGGGAGGATTTCTCCCTTATAGTTCCTGGTAGTTGCTTCCTTGCTTTCATTCAAGTGGTGAAGGTGATCCTTTTTTGTTGATTCTGTGTTCCAATCCCTGTTGCATCACTATATGTCCATGTACATTTGTCCATTGACCTTGTCCATTACTCCTTTGTGGGGCTGCTGATTACTTTCCCTCATTATTTTCTTTTAAGCCTTTATGTTCAAGTCAACCATTCTATTGGCAAAAATAACTTGTCTATTACCATGATAAATCCTCTCACTGAAAGGCTAAGGAGAAGCATATAATAAAGGATTTTTTTTTCCATATAGTTTGTATCTCCTGCTCTCAGTTTATTGCCTAGTGCATCTAATAAAAGTTAAAAAAACAAATATCTAGATTTGTGGAATGTATATTAGATTAAAGAAGCACAAAATATGTTTCATAATTTAATATTTCCTGACTGGTTAATTGTCTAGAGTAAGTTGTGGTAAATCAGAGCTCTAAACTTCCTTCTAAATACTTTGTAAGTGCCCATTCATGGATTTCATGAGACTGAAGTACTAGTATAAAATGAGAGAACTAAAACTTTATAAATAACAGAAAAGGAATTATCAGTATACAGAACATCATCTGATATCACCTAAGATATTTACAAAAAAAAAAGAAATATTTTTATTTAATTTATTAAATAAAATTATTCAGTATTATAAAATTTATTTATTTATTTATAATTATAATTAGTTTTTTATTATTTTTTAACAGAAATGCTAAGATTTCCCTGTGCTTGTATTTTGTATGTGAACTAGGATGAATGTGCTAATTACATCCGCGTCCTTCACCGATACAACAGAACACATCTGCTGGCCTGTGGAACAGGAGCTTTTGATCCAGTTTGTACCTTTGTAAGAGTTGGACATCCATCAGAGGTAAGAAATCCGTTTTACAGTAATGATTTTTCTGATCTACAGTCCAGCAAAGCCTCTATGGTTAAAAATAAATATTTCAATTGAAGTGCTGGGAGTTCTCATACAAATTTTACAGAAGATATTTTCCCAAATGAAATGTGATGGTTGTCCAAAACTGAGAATAGGAGAACTCCTTAATGACTGAAGTTATGTTTTGGAGAATTAGACAAAAAACATCAAGTCAATTTATTTTTTTGTTTGTTTTAGGAAATAATTCACTGTAGTACACTTACTTAGTTGGATGGAACATGGAATATATCTTCATTTTTTTATTGAATTCAGCTTATTATTGTTGCTAATATTAAGAAAGTTTGTGTTAGCTCCTTAATGAAAAACTTTAGTTGCGTGAAATCATTTCGATTAGACCAGTATTAAAAAAAAGCTAAATGCACCAATCTTTCATTTTTAATATACTTAGGCACTTAATCTACTTCAGGTTATACCAATAAACTCTGCATTACTACAAGGACACTGAAATGCTGACTGGCAGATCTTGCTTGCATCCTGCTCCCATTTATAAAAACAAATAAACAAAAACAAACAACAAAACAAAACAAAAAACCCTGTAATTAAAGAGTGTACCCTAAAATTCCCTAAATAAATAAGTTAGAGAACCCTTCTTGAGGAACTGAGTTTCTCCAATTACAATAAGACTGATACTGTGAGTAAAAGTATATATTCCTAGGTGTGGACCTTGGAAATGCAAATGGAAATATTAAAATTGAAATTCAATGTGGAAATTGTTTATTCTACTCTAGGGTACAACAACTGGTAGAGAATCCCACTGTTTATCCAAGCTGCCATGAATTTGGAAGAATAAGCTGCTAGAGAGGCATATTTCGTGACCACTTTTAGGAATCTGGTTGGAGATTCCTGATTATGAAGTTTTAAGAGGTGCTGAATAACGATCTGGTTTGGTTGGTTCATGGTTGGCAAGATCTCCCAGTAAAACATATTCCATCTGAACATTTGTCATGGATCTGATCAACGTCTATAAATATCTAAGGAGCAGGAGGCAAAGGGACAAGGCTGTACTCTTCTCTGCAGTGTGTGGCAACAGGAAAAGAGGAAATGGCCACAAACTGATGCATAGGAAGTTCTGCACAAATGTGCGTGGGAATTCTTCACGGTAAAGGAGCACTGGCACAGGCTGCACAGAGAGGTGGTGGAGTCTCCTTCTCTGGGGATGTTCGAGACCCGCCTGGATGCCTACCTGTGCAACCTGGGCTAGGGAGCTGCTTTGTCAGGGGGTTTTGAATGGATGATCTTTAGAGGTCCTTTCCAACACCTACAGTTCCTGAGTCTGTGAAAAAGTAAAGCTTCTATATAGTCACAAGTGTTTTTCTTTCCCTGTCCAAACATTTCAGAACATTTGCTAAAATCCTTAAGCTACATTATAAAGAATCAGTTGATGTGTATGTATACAAAATGAAAAGAAAACCAGAATGCATTATATTTAACAGTCTGTGCAGATGAACTTACTCAAACTGTAATAAGGCTGCTATATCTTAGAAAATTAAAGATTGGTTTTGAACTATGTTGTATAAGTTTCTGATCTGGCTACCTTCAATTGAGAAGAACCACCACAAATATACACCGCATTTCTTCTTCGCTGTTGTTACTGATGTTGGTTGTTTTTTTTACTGTTGTCAAACTTTTATCTTATTTGTGTGATTTCTTTTATTTAAGTATGCAACTACAAAGTGGATGTTTTTCCAGCCCACCCTAATCCAAATCACTCCTAGTTATTCTACAACAGAATTACTTAACGTTCTCCAAACAATCTTCTTTTATTCTGTTTTTTTCATCATATTTTAATCATTGTTCTACATTTAGCTCAATGTTTTGTGTCTGGCAAGTCATAGAAGCTATATCTCATACTTTTCTGATGGCAACAGTATTGTTTATTGATGTACTGGTCAGAACAGGAAAACAAAGGATTGAGGCTAGAGCTGACTTAAAATATGGAGTTGGCTCAAATATTAATCACAGGTATAATTTTTTTCCTGTAAACTCCCCTCCTTATATGTTAACAAAGTATTTCCTTCAGATATATACTTGTAATAATCCTTCCTTAGTAAAGAAGCATACCTTTGAAAACACAGCATCAGAAATGAGGATCCAATCTATGCTGTGCACCATGATCTGCTGCTAAAATCAGCAGCACTCATTAGTTAAGAACCCATTACCTTACAGGACAACCCACTACAGGACTTATATTTGCAGCTGACACTTCTAAAATTCTGGAACTAAATTATAAGTAGTTTTAAAATAAAGAAACCAAGCATGTCTTTGCTCCTATTATGAACTGTGTGTCAGGCTTCCTGGAATAGTTTAAAGGAAGCAATGGCTGTATTTTTAGGAATTCTATTTAATCAACAAGCTAGTAAAAACAAAAAGAAAATGAAAAAAAGAAAAACATTTTTTATACAAGAATGTGTGGCTCATGATTCCTCCCTTTAGCATCACTGTCTTTTCTTCCCTTCTTGTGGTTTATTATTCTAACATGTAAAACTGAAGTTCTAAAATTTTACCCACACTGAAGTCATGGGAAAAATATCATTTTTCTGTTTGTTTTGACCAACAGAATACGTATTTGCTACACTTGGAGTTATAAGTAGTGGCTGTACCGTTTCCATTATCTGAAAATTTGACCGTAGGATTAAAAAAGGCAGGTGCCATTTGTATGGTAGTTTAAAAATAACACATGGCATGTGGTTGAGTAGGAAAACTGTAATAATGTAGGACAAGGATATCATGTAACTGCAGAGAGTAAAGGAGTCAAATCTGTTATCAGAAAATTGCAATTTAAAACTGTTGCTCTCTCTGGTCAAAATATCCTGAGAAAGTAACTTAATTACTGCTCTTCAGTTTCCCCCACCTTGGCTCTCTTGTCTCTTTCTGTCTGACTTTCATGGAAGGGAAAATAAGAAATGATTGACAGCTGCTCCCCAAAGTCTTTAGGTCCAGCCATGGAAATAGGCTAATCAGGGAATACAGAGATCCCTACATGGCACTTACTGGTTCCTAGCCAACCTCAGCTGGAGACACATGACAGCATTATACTTCATGCATTTTTCTGAATTCATTTTTATTACTAAGTATAGCTGTAGAAAAAACAACTTCTGAACAGAAAGTCTTTATGTAGTACAAGATATATTTGAGGCTTATGTACCTTCTTTGAACAATAACATTTTGAAGACTTTCGGACATATAAAATGTAAAAAGGAAAGAATCATTATAGCAGATTCCTATGTATCTACAAACCTAGCTATCAAAGTACATATAGCTAGATTTACTCTTGCATGTGGAAAGAATATGAATACTCATAGAAGAAATATACGTTTTTGTGCTTCCTACCTTAAACATAAATGTCAATATTGCTTCCTGAGCTAATTGCCCATGCAAGATGTAATCCTTTCTGTAAAAAAATTCAGGGTTCACAGAGTCACGGAATGACCCGGTTTGGAAGGGACCTCAAGGATCGTGAAACTCCAAACCCCCTGCCACAGGCAGGGCCACCAACCTCCCCATTTAATACTAGACCAGGCTGCCCAGGGTCTTGAACACCTCTAGGGACGAGGCACCCACAACCTCCCTGGGCAGCCCGTTCCAGCACCTCACCACTCATGTTGTAAAGAACTTCACCCTGACATCCAAGAGTTCTTGAATTATAATGTGTATGGCAATAACAATTAGAGATGTAGGCATTAAAAAACTTGACATAATAGTAGGACTATATATTCTATAACCTTCACCCTTGCAGTTTACTGTACAAGAGAAAATATTTTGTTCTGATAATATCTGGAAATATCCATCCGAGGCTCTTATTCTTCAGACTCAGTTGTCTCACACTGCAGAAGAATTTGTTACTGGTTAATAATGAATGTTTACATGAATTCATCTGTTTCTGAATAGATGTTTGGTAAGCAAATGAATCATTACAGCTTTTCCTTTGGACTGTGATAATATCCCAAAGCCATGTTCACTGCCATATTCATACTGTCTGACATTCTCTATCCCAATCCAATATTTAGCATGTTTTTATGAGGTGCATGCCAGCTTATAAAAAGGAATATTCTGCCTCTTCAGTAAGTCTTACATTCTTAATTAACTACAAATTAATGCTTCCTCATCAAAGATAGGCTTGAGCTGTGTCTCGCAATAAACTGGGTTTTTAACATACATTGAAGCCAACAAGGAGAATTTGGTTGTCTAATTGCTGGATCATTATTCCATTTAAATTACTTAATCAGAACCTTTAAGCTCCTCAGAAAAATGCAGTAGAGAATACCCTTTCCCATAATCAGCCTTTCTAGAAAATATTAATGTAATTTAGTATGCAGTAACTAAAATCTTTCACAATTAAGGTTTCTTAAAATACATTACACATTCTCATTTTTCTTACATGCTTTTTAAGGCTTATAAAAATACCACAATTCTAGTTAATTTAATTGTGTTTAAATACTTTTTAGTGATTTTTAATTATTTCAGTTAAATATTTAAAATAATTATACTTGAGCATGTTATTTATATCAAAAAAAAATATTGATTGGATTCAACCTCAAACTTTTGTTCTGAGTATAAACAAGTTTTTCCAAATCAAATTACATATAACTTTTATGATACAACACATACCCATTTGAAAGATCAAATATATAACAGATTAATGCAGTTATTTTACTGCAAGATTGGTTTAATTCATACTGCTTTGGATTTCCAGGCTGTTCACTTCAATAAAGCTGTTGCCAAATATTACCTTTCTAAAAATATAGTTAGAGTCACTGACAGTAACAAGAAGCTTTTTGTCTTTTTCTCTTTAATTACTTCAACTCTGATGAATGTTGCCTTCCAAATTCTAAACATTTCAGCAAATTAATCAACATTCTTCTGTCATTTAGAAATAAATTACAAATAGGTGAAAATATAAGTGCTGACTCTGCAGAAAGAATAACTAAGCTGGTGATACCAAGAGCATACTAAATATTTTTACCTACAAAGCACAAAGGTATTGCCAACCACTAAGGTAGCTCATTGTCACTGACTTCATGAAATACTTTTAAAGGTTAAAAAGGCCATTCAGATTAGAAAGCTTGGATCTATATTTGTCTATCATCCAGAAATGGATTTTCTTCATCTTATTACAATTGCACTCTTATAGAATGTGTGAACAAAGCAAGAGTCAGAGACCATCCAACCCAAATGTCCCACGATGCAACCAATGTGACTTTCACACATATTCTGTGAAAACTAATCTGAGCTAGTTCTTCAAATCAAATATAGAAGATGAAGGAAAGTAAAAAGAAATAAACTACTCTGCTTTGATTATCAGCAGTTGTCATGCTTGCTGATTTTGACGCCACTAGGAAAATGAGAAAGAGTAAAATAAAATATAAAAAAATATACACATATAAAATACGATATAAAATAGAACATCTGCCATGCAGTCTATTATTTTTCCATTTGCATACACTCCTCCATTTTTTTAGAAGAGTACTGGAAGAAATGCTTTATATATATCAGATTTTGTTTCTCCACGTGTATTTGCTAGCAAGGCAGTACACCTGTACTGTTGTGAATAGCTCAAGATCCTGTAGGTGAATTATCATGAACCTTAGAGTCTAAGATGCAGACTGCAGATAAATCTGCAGTCAATGTTTTTTTTTCTCAATGAGCTATCAAACAAATAGAGAAGGTCTCAGTGGTGTTCCAGAAGCCCTTTAGAGGTTCAGACTGTCCGATTAATGAATAAAGGAAGCAACTTTAACAAGTCCAGATCAGAGTAACCATAAAAAACAGGTAGATATCAATCAGCCTCTATATGACCTGCAAAATGAGTGAAAATTCCGAAAGAAAGCAATGTACAGAAAATAATACCCTCAGCTTTTATGAACTAGAAGAGCTAAGACGCGGCTGATTTCTAAAGAAGGCATTTCTGCATAAAGAACCTGTAAAGGGAATAGAAGTTGTGGTACACAACAGTACATTAAACACATGAGGAGCAGCTCAAGGATCTGGGGTTGTTTAGTCTGGAGGAGAGGAAACTGAAGGGATACCTCATTGCTTTCTACAACTACCTTAAAGGTGGTTGCAGCAAGAAGGGTGTTGTTCTCTTTTCTCAGTTGATGTGATAGACCACAAGAAAACACTCTCAAGTTGTGCCAGAGGATGTATAAATTTGGATATCAAGAAGAATTTCTTTACAGAAGGGGTGAACAAGCATTGTAGCACGTTATGCAAGGAAGTGGTGGAGTTGCGATTCTTAGATATATTCAAGACAGATGTGGAAGTGGCACTGCTGGATGTGGTTTGGCAGAGAACTTATAGCATTAGGCAGCTCACTTCATGATCTTAATGATTTTTTCAAATTAAATGATTCTATAATGCTATGATTAAGAATTTTTCTTCCAGAAAATTCATACATTTTGGTTACATCTTTAATTGAGCTGTACAGCGAGCTGGCGGAGTGCCATTTTCAATACTTCACCTAGCTCAATACTTCCTACAGTTGTGTTTCTCAACTTCAGAAGGCTGATGACTAAGTAACCCTTCCCACAAATACACTAGTAGTTTCAGGGAGCCTCCCCTAAATGTCCCTAATCTGACATACTCCTTACTTACCTGTATCTTTTTCATCTATCCTGATGGAATTCTGCTTGTCAGGGAACAACAACTCTGAACTGCAAGTCTTTAAGTCCTGTTAGTAAGGCACAGTCTTTAGTGAAGACATAGGTGTGCTTGTTTGGCAGAACAGTTGATTCAGGCTGGAGTTTCTCCATTCTTTCCAATCTATGTTTCCCTTAATACTTCACTGGATTTTAGGAGGGACACTACTTTTTCAAATTCAGAACAAAAAAAGATAAGGTTCAACAGTGCAATAAACTTTCCCCAGACAAACAGGCAAAATAAGCATCCCAGTTCTTGCTTTAACAAATTGAAGTAAATTGACATAGAAGTTAAGAAAAAATGCTCAAGTCATATCTTAGTTTAATTTTTACATGGCATAACTTTCCTGTTCTTGATCACTATTAAGTAATGTTATAATCCTTTCACCTTTTTTGTTAAGGAACAAAATTAAATACATATTTATGTATATTATTTTAGGATACTGTTTCTGACATATCTTTTTATAATCAAAACAAAATGATCTACCTAGCTATTCCCTCTCCATGTTTTTTCCCATTACTCATTTCAGCTCTCAGTTTGTGGAGGATTAAGGAGTAGGAACATCTGGTTTCACTGACCATACAGAAGTGGGTGTTGATTAGTCCCTTATTACATAGAATTTGTGACAAATTCTTACCCTGAAAATATTTGCTCAGAGATACAGTCCATTTGGAAGGATAAAAAGCTACCACTATCCACTTAATCTTAACATGTTTATCAGTACAGTCTATTTATGGAATTAAAACTGCAATGATAAATGCTGTGAAATTGCTTATTTATTGCAGGTCTTTTTATCTATAGTTCATGTAAAACAATTTAGATGATCTTTAAACTGTTGACAAGAGTTCATAAACTTCAGTAAAGTGAAATCAAGTAATCAAACTACTGTCATAGAATTTTTTTAAACCAGAAATAATTATATAATCTAGTCTGAATGTCCACCTTGCAGGCTGTGAAATTGCACCAAAACATCCAAAAGCCCTAAATTTTACTTCAATTAAAATACTTCAGGTTTTGGAAGTTAAATATGTGTATTTCAAAAGAAATTAAAATGATGCCTGAGATCACAAAAGGCAGAGAAGTTACTACATGGCATTACCCCTATGCTCATAGGGAACAACAGAAGTGCTTTGCTGTAACAAGAAAAATCTAGAAAATAAAGATCTACACCAACTCTAACTTGAAGTAGTATCTTGTACTGAACTTGCAACTTACCTATGTATTCCTGAGAAAATGAGTAAGAACTAGCAAGCAACACATGAAATAAGTTTCTGCCCCAATTTAAAGAAAACCCCATCTTCAAATCTAGCCAGTCTCTGATCCTTTTCTGAAAAGATAAACATCATGTAACACATACCAAAAAAAAAAAAAAGTCGTCCTTCCAAACAAATGCATGTCTATGTGAGAAATTCAAGTTCATGAGATACAGTTGCAATAATTATCTTAATGAATGACTGGATATGTGAATCTCCCGTAAGGGTGACAAAGGAAGGGAAAATTTCTTGAGTTCTTCACAAGGAAAGGGATTATGGGTGTTGTATAAATAGAAGCAAGGACCAGAAAGCTTCACGAGACCATTTTGTGTGGTCAGTCACATACTGTATGGATGATTTCTCCCAAATATTTAATTAAAAATTTCAGGAAATAAGACATTAAAATTTTAATCAATCAAAATAATGACAACTCTATTCTTCCACTTAGAAAGCTTCCTCTTACTCAAGGCTAAATTTATCTAACATCAACTTCCTGCCATTTAACCTTGATATGCCTCTGATAGCAAAGTTGAAAGTGTCTCATTATCTTTTCCAAATCTTTTCCATGTATAAGTACCTATACACAAAGATCAAGCTACTTCTTCTCTTTTTTGATAAGCTGAATAAATATAGCTCCTTAATCCTCCCATCACAAGGATTCCTCAGTTATATCTGTGTCCTTCCTCTGAACTCTGCAGTAATTTTTAAGTGTTCTGGAAGGGCATGCATTACAACCAGATAAGCTATTTGATGAGGCAGGGTCACTTCCCTACTTCTGTTTGAGATTCCTCTTTCCATAACTCAAGTGCTGATTTCTTGGCACAGCACCACACTGAGAAATCTCATTTTTATATTTTGATGCTTGATTCAAAGCTACTCTCTGGAGCTCAAATTTTTCCGGTTAACTTATACTTTGTTAAGACACCTAATTAAGCAGTAGTCACATATGAGAAGACAAACAATGATTTCTAGAGATGCTTATCATTGTCTGCAGTAATAAGGCATGTAGGATATCCAAGATAGTAAAGAAGATACTTCAATCTACTGCTGGAAGGTAGCCTGACTGAACAAGGATCTGAGCCTTCACCATTTAAATCATTCTTGTAATAAAAACTGAGTTCCTTGTTCCAATATTGCACTCCCAATACTAATGCATTAAAATTTACTGGTTTCTAAATTTTAACTCAATTTTAGATAATTCCATAACACATTCAGAGTACCAGTTATTCTTCATTATATATCTCATCAGTCTTTTTCTGACATTTGTAAACTTTACCATAAATAATTTGTGCTTTTGTTTAAATCACTTTAAATCATAGAATCATCAAGGTTGGAAAAGACCTCCCAGATCATCTAGTTCAACCATCTACCTACCACCAATATTTCCCCACAAAAACATGTCCCTTAGTACCACGTCTAGACATCTCTTGAACACCTCCAGGGACGGTGATTCATCCACAACAATAGGCAGCTCATTCCAGCAACTGACCACTCTTTTGGAGAATAAGTTTTTCCTAATATCCAACCTGAAACTTTCCTAGTGCAATTTGAGGCATTCCCTCTTGCTCCATCGATAGTTACTGGAAAGAAGAGACCAACTCTCGCCTTACTTCAACCTCCTTTCTGACAGCTGTGCAGAGTTATTAGGTCACTTTTGAGCCTCTTTTTCTCTACAAAAGACAATAACAGTTCCTTCAGCTGTTCCTTTTAAGATTTGGGTTCCAGACCCCTCATCAAATAAATAAACAAATTAATCAACTTTCTATCAAAAATAAATATTCAGAAAAAGAGAATTAATAGTTATGCACCTAATAATAACTACAATATATATCAGCAGTTCATATTCCTTAAGAATTTCACAATGCACAATATTTCATCAAATAGGTACATATAGTCAAATGCCTCAGAGAAACCAAAGTATCTAGTATCCAGGTTTCAGTCAAACTGGTGTTAATAACAACATCAGGTTGTTGTTGAGTGATAGGAGCAAGACCAGACCTGTTAGAGAAGAGCCACTACCTTTATAGCAGAGCAGCAGGGGTAGAGTGGAGACAGGACAGGTGGTCAGAATTAGACCATGGCTTATTCCATACCATGTGACACTGTGCAAAATGCCATGAAGCTGGGAGTTGATTGGGGATGACAGCTGTTAACTGCCTGGGAGGTTGTGGGGGTATCTACTGGTGAGGGGAGTGAGTGGTGAGATCTTTGAATAATTGCATTGCAGTTCTATATATTGCTATAATTGCAATATTTTTTTTTCCTCAATTATTTCTCTGCCATTTTAGTAAACAGCTTTTGTCTCTAGCTATGAGCTCTTTTTTGACTCTAATTCTCTCCACCCTACTTGGGGAAATGGGTGCTGAGCTACTGCTAGCCAGTATGCTATCAGAGAAATAATTTTTCTAAGAGAGGTTACCTTTTCAAGTCTATAACATTGTTTGAGGAGTGAAGGTACTACGTAACAAGTTGCTAGCCATCACAATTAAAATCAGCAAAAATTGAGCAATGTTGCCATTTAGATAAGATTTCTGCAGGTTTATAAAATGTAACCTTAGTATTCTAAGTCTTCTATAATGTATGACTTTTTTTAACTTGAGATCTATGCAAGAAAATTATTCCAGGCTTAAAAATCAACTAAAAAGAGGTATTTTTTTGTAGTTCGTGTGGGTCATAAAGAAAAAGCAGTTGGAGGCTCCTCAGTCAGTGGAACTAATCCCTTGCGCTTTCTTCTAGAATCTCTACTTTTGATAAGCCTTTCTAGAACTTTCCAGGAGGTCTGTTGGCTGTCTGAGTCTCCAAGTCTGTGGAAACAAAAAACACTTTTCCAGAGTATTTCTTTTCTTCTGAAAGTCATTCTCAGTTGAGCATACCCATTGTCTTCTCTGTGCCCAATGTATATGTTCCTCTGCACATCAACAATGCCTATTAATCTAATCTCAAACTGTAAAGCTGTATCTTTCAGGGCTTTTGATCCCTAATCATTAGTAATCATCAGATGAGAGAATGTTTATCTTGTATTTGTTCTGATATCATCCTTGCAGTCCCAAGATTAGATTGTCAAAATTGAGAAAAATTGGAGGTCTTGGCTATCTATGGAAAGGTGTTCTACTTAAAGACAGAGAAGTTCCCCACAGCATTTTTTTTGCTTCTATGTAGAGCGTTTGTACTCTCTGTAGCCTCTAGTTATAAGACTAGATCTCCTTGTAAACCTTTTAATTATAGAGATCCCTTTTGCAGTTTCTAGAACTTTCATATATACTGACCATCAAACTACTGCAATATAATCTTAAATTATGTTGTTAATGATCCTATGTTATGCCACAAGACCATAATGAATTTATTGTTATGGCTAAGGTTATCCAAAACTGTGTCTCCTAAAGTCCTGACAAATTCAATCACTTGTACATAATAACTTCAAAATGCTAAGGATAGATGCCTGTGATTTCTATATGCAGTTTTTTTTTCCCTTTGCCAGGGAATTTAACTTGAATTGGATCAGTGAAATATATTATTTCTGTCACTTTAGAGTAGATATTTTGACGTAAGTCACAAATTGCTAATCCTTTAGCAAACCTAGGGAGCAGTCTGACACAGCTACAGATTTTAAACATTTTTTCATTGGTATCCAATGTGTCTTACTTACTAAAATGTAGAATAGAATACATAGACCTGTAAGATGTGAATTTTTACGGAAGATTTAATGGCTATAATACTTTATGCATTTTCGTCCCATAGGACATTTGATCTTTTCAGTATGTCACTGCATGGTAAAGAGGATTGAAAACTGTTTCTTAGAAGAAATACTACCCCTGAAATAATCTTATGTCAAATAGAGGAAAAGTAACTTTCAGCGAATTCTTTGAGGACTCTATCCTTAATAGTGTATTCCCATTTGGCTCAGAAAATAAAAAATACTGTTGAATAAACATGGAAGTTGTAATGTTCAAATGTCTTAATCCTTTGAAAGCAGGCTGAACAACTTTAGCCAATATGTAGATTTAAAAAAACAAATATATAGAATTTGGAAATTTTTTTGGAAGATTTTGCATCATCAAGAGTTCTTTCACTGCTGGAGCACCCCAGTGTTGTTCATCCACTAGTCTCTGTTGTGATGATTTGCAATAGGAATTTATTACCATATTTGGAATATATTTTTTTTAATAGAAACTCTGTGATATTGATTCTTTTTCCACTGGTTTTAGGGTTTTTTTTTATTTTTTGACATATTTTGTTGGTTTCATACCACTCGGGCACCCCTAAAATATTGGATACTGTAATTACCAGATACTGCTGAAGTATGCTTTCTTTGTCTAAATGTAGTCTGCAGTACCTAAAGGTTCTATGACATAAGAAATCTTTCCAGACCTGACATGGTGCATTATTTTCTGTTAGGTAAAGAAAATATATTTTAGTGTTTGTCTTCTACCACGTGACTTCTTGATGAGGGAAATGTGCAGATCAATGTAGGATGATGGAGCGTAGAGCTTTTGGTGACATATTTGAATTATTTTCTCCTGATTCACAGAAATGTTCTGTGAATTTTCAGATTATCTGTTTAAAATTGGATATCAAGGTTTGTCTTTCCCAAATGAAGCCTCTGAACAATGTATACAGCATGTCTATTTGTATAAAAATAAATAAATAAATAAATAAAGTATAGATAAGCAAGATAAGCAAAGAAAAACACCGAAAAATTATTTTGATAATACACAGGGAAAAAGTATTTGAACAATGTGATCTGTATTTATAACAAAAATGCTGTAGTGCAAAAAATATTTTTAAATATTTTATTAACTTTAACTTAACCTAACCTAAGGAGACAAAGAATTTCAGTACGCATGACTGTATATGGTTGTACATATTGACAGACTTCAGAGGTGTAAGGTTAAGATAAAAACAATTAATAATTAATATTTGTGGGTAACAAATGTTTTCTTTGTTTATAAACAGCATATTTGCTTTTGAATTCCTTGAAATTCTGTTTTCCTTAGGATAAAATTTGTTACTGTCTTGGAGATTTCGTAGATTACATTAATTCCATGGTGCCTAGAGCCATCAAGAGAGCTGCAATGGTGTCTCATTGGATACATAACTTGGGGAAATTTTTAAATTGTAGTTTTTCCTACACGTTACGTTATTGTTTAACTTGAGATAGTAATAGGGGAAAAAAAAATGCTTGGAATTAGTGAATCCAATTATATCCTTTATTTTATGAAAAGAGTCTCAATGTAATTGTCATAAAGAACTGCAGTAGACTCCAATGGGAGTTCTTTGTGAGCGGACATTGCCATGCAAGCAAGAGGTGACCTCACAGCTCTTGTTCACCAGTGTATACAAGGGCAAGGAAAACTTCTGAAAATTCCGTTCAGAGTAGAAATGTTAAGATCCCCTTTGGGGTCCCTTATAGACCCTTTTCACTTGCTATTCTGAGCTTTGGACCCCAGTTCTGACAACCCTTGTTGGAAGCCCACTTTACAAGCTCACTTGTTCAACAGGACAGTCCATAAAGCTGTTTCTCCCCAGTGAAGTTAGTGTGTCCCATCCATTTCCAACAGTCTTCTTCCTCAAGCAGGGCCCTGTAATTAAATAAGGTGAATCCATGGTGTTCAAACTCCCTATATTTTTCATATTTAAAAAACTTTTTCATTATTTCTCACAAGAAATGCACCCCTATTTTACATTTTTACCATTTGACACATTTTGTGACTGAACTTTCATAGTTTTTAATAGCACTCTTTCAAAATGTCTCCAAATATATGAAACTTAAGAAATAGCTTTGCATACAATGTCATACTTACTCTAAAATCATACAATGATGAGATCATTAATGTTAAGAATGAATTTTGTCCAGTGACTTACAATAATAGGAAGTAGTATAGACAGTGTTAAGAACTGTTTTCACAAAAAAAAATCTGCCCTGTCAAATTACTCTAAATATGATTTATAATTCCGCAGTTTAAGCAGCATGGACTTCTATAAAAATAAATAAAATAAGCCAAATGACATTCATACCAGGAAAATGTACAGGCACAAATGTAATGAAAGATTGTGAAATGATTTAAATTTCCTTTTAAAATATCACTATGATATGTTTTACTTTATTTGTTACCTGGAAAAACTAACAATTGAGAGTGGAAAAAAAATCCACTTACAGAACATCAAATTATTTTTTTATCATAAAAATAATATCATAGGAAATCCCAAACAAATCCTCTATATTTTTAAGCCCCTGATTTAGTTAAAAACTACAAACTTTGCATTATAGCTGAGAATAGGCTTACGTACTTTGCTGAATAGGAATGGAAGTAAACATATGTTTTAAATTAATCACGTACATAAATGCTTTCTTGAACCAGAGCAAAGCAGCACTTGCCATGAGAGAAAGCAATTTTCTGCAACAAAAGTTAAATGCAGTCTTTAAATTTTAATGGCTCTGACTGACCTTTTCTTTCTTTATTATTTATAACCTACATTCTTCTTCATTGTCTAAAATTACCAATTCATGTCAAGTTAATGGTAAAATGCGTGATGCCCTTGGAAATATCTTCTATTTCTTCTTTAAATTACATTATTATTTTAATAATACTTAAAAGTGTATAATGTTTTCTGAACCAAAGTTCTCAGAAGACGTACTCAGAGCACCACTTTTTTCAAACTTTATATAGAAATTACTAATTTCACTTCCAGTCCTACATAGTCTTTTTTTGCATGAATTTTATCCTAACCATTGAGAAATACTCATAAAATAAATTGCAATGTTGAATTGCTGTGTTGGATAATCTTTGATGAAACTGTCAGTTTTCTTGTGACATTTCTCAAAGGATTGCAATGTCACAAACAGCAAGGAGGGTTAGAATTATGGTATTAACCTCCAGAGCTGATTATTAATGTGTAATGCTCATTTCACTTACATTGGCATTCTGTGGAAGCTGACACATTTAACACCCGATCTTCAGTTACTTGTTCCAGTGATGGGAATAATTTGCTGAAACCATGGAATATTTGGTATGCTGTCCTAAATGATGAAGGTGGAAAATTTCTCTTGGAGGAGTCACTGATTACATTTCAAACAATTTGGTGCATCAGCAAGCTTTTATGAGATGTGCAACCTGTTTTGCATCGAGACAGATGAGATCCTCTTAGAAACTTTACCAAGTTATGTTGAAATACAGGTTTTTGTCTATTTTCACTTTTAGTAAGGGTTTATGTATTTAGGCTATAGTCCTCATTCATACATTCCAGATGTTAAAGTATAGATAGTAAAAGGACACCATGCATGCATCTAATGTTTTCATTCCATTTTTATAAAGTTAGCTGTATTAAACACATACATTTTATAAATGTTAAAAGGGATAGGTTTGTCTTCACCACTGATTCTGTTCTGATTCTTAGGGGAATGGTTAGCTACACTTAGCAGCTTTTTCAGTGTTGTACTACACTTTGGTGTACAGTTACTAAAACTTCCACATCTTCTGGAAGACTCTTGTACTGGGTCAAGTTTCCGTGATCTGAGAATCATTGGAGTTTTAGTGTGGGAAGATCTGAATAGGAAATGCAATTTATGATAACCAGGTGAGATCACCTATTGCCCTACAACAGGGAATTTCACTTACCATTCTCTATATAGGAAGAAAAATATATCTTACAGTATAAATATGAATAACACAACATTTGCCAGTACCGATGAAAAATATTTTTGTTTCCATATTTGACTGCTTGATTATATTTGATACTTAAGCTGTTTTGCTTTAATCAGGTACAATATTTTTACTTTTTCCTTTGTTCGGTAATTCCATTTTGTTTTTCCTTTTTTTTTTTTTTTGGTGGAAAAAAGAATGAAAATTGGTAAATCTAGAAAACTTTATTTAATTTGAAATTCTGTTCATCTCCCCCCTTACTTCTACATCTTCAAATCTAAAATATATTTTTTTTATTGACCTAATCTATTGAAAGTTGCTTTATTCTAGATCCCAGAAGGTAATTTTTTTCACAAGTAACCTTATTTTTAATACCTGATTGGAGTATAAATAGCATCAGCCATTCAAAACTTTTAGGATATTTATTTTAAATAGTATTTTACTATGATTATGACTCCCTTTGCATTCCTGCTTTCTCCTTGCTATTCTTTTTCTACCGTTGACACAAAAGATTATGGTATTTATTTGTAAAGAAATAACTGGTATGTGATGCTTGAAAAGTATGGAGTGAGGTTGAGATTTCCACACAGACAGAAATATTTCTTCATTGTTTGACATTTACCCTAAAGCAGATTGGGAATGGTGACTACTAATGTGCAATTGTAGCTGCTACAGGAAAAAATAATATTCTTCCAACACCAGTATCTACCAGAATGATTATTTTCTGCTGCATCAGCTATAACATCAGGCCCTATTATGGATAGTGTGCCAGGGTTTGGCCAATGTAGAAGCTTCTGAAGAGGTGAGATTGAGTGTGTCCCATTAATTCATGAGATTTAGGATTCATTACTTTAAGGGGGGTTGCGTGTTACTTTTATTATAGAGGTGACTTTTTCACTTCAAATAAATGTGTAATGGATGTTTTACTTTTCAGAATTGTATTCTGGGTTGCATCTCATTTTAATGAAAACTATCCAACTAATGGAATTCTTTGTTTTTGACCAGATGTTGCAGGAAAAAAAAGGCATTTATTGTTTATACAAATAGGAATAAAAGATAGGTACAACAGCTTGGCTAATTTGTGATCTAGGAAGTCAACAGTGTTTTGAAGGGAAGGGGCTTGTGAGGAATCAAGAATATACTCCTTTAAATGAAATTAAATTCCATTAATCATCAAGGTGTGGCTGCTAAATTTTCTACAACTTCCCCACCTCCTTTATATATAATCTTTTTTTTTTTTCTTTTAAATAATCTTCACAGCTTTCTACCATTTACAGTGATCACCCTTTCTGCATCTTTGCTCATTGTGCATATTGTATGTTTCTTTCAGGAAAGCATAGCTGCCATGAATGCAGTGTTTAATCAGAAAGGAATATTAGTTTTACTTTGCAGGCGAATGCACCCAAAGATGCAGAGAGGGACAGATTTCTAGGTTGTAGGGTGGGATGGGTGGACAGAAGAGAATGATCTAGATGGAAAGAAGTGCATAAGATATTAGAGAGAGTAGACATAATCAGATTCCGTACCTCCCAGAAGTACAACTTTCTGGCTTCTGAAAATAAGGACTAAAAGGACTATAAAAAGACCACCAGGACACTGGGAAAGGGAAGAAATTGCTTATCAACTTCTCTTTATTTGTATTTTGTCTGGTCTATATACCCTGAGGTATACTGAGATATTTCCTTGGGATATACTGAGTTGTACTAATTTGCAATCTAATAAAACCTGACTTTTATCATTAAATAGCCTCCTGGATCTCTTTTGGCATGTTTGCTGTAAGGAAGAGGTCCATGCACATCCACCTAAAAATTCCAGGGGATCTGGAAGTGCTGTCACAAGTAATTTTATGCCTTAAAAAACATTCACTGAATTATATGAGCAACCTGAATTTTAGGTCAGTTTGCTGAATACATAGATTGGATTTATCTAATATTTTGATAAAATTTGTACTTCATTATTTTTGAATAAAATTGTTACTTCAAACTGCGACTGCTAGACTATTGCAGTCTCTTAGTCACACTGTTGATGGCTGGGTGGCTTATGAGATTCCATAGGTGAGCTTTCTCTATATTTCCCCTTTTATTCTTCACAAACCTCTGCATTTTGTGATATGGGTCATGTTTGTTGTTTTGTTTTGCTTTTCAGGGCAATTAATATATAAATGATTATTTTAAATGTACACTTGCTTAATAATTTATTCAAACAATATTTGTTGGGTTCTTTTTTGCAGCATGACATAATTAACGGCTATTGGAAAATGTTTAAGGAGGGAAAATACATTCCATGGCTAGATGGGTATCTAAACTTAGGTAATTTGGAGGAAACAGAGAATATTCACTCCCTACTCCCATAGACATGAAGTACAATTTTACTGCATATTTAAATGACTCTTTTGGGACAGTGCACACATAACAGTGATTTGTAGAAACCTGGATAATTTTTACAAGTATATCAGGGAACAACAATAATTGCATTTTCTCTCTAATGAATTCAATTCAGAACAAAGGTATAACAGAGTTAAGGCTGGTTTCTAAGGACATTTTTATTTACCTGTAGGGCTTACACTGTTTTCTGTGTTCTTTGTTTTTTGTTTGTTTTTTTTTTCGAAGGATCATCTGTTTCAACTGGAATCGCACAAATTTGAGAGAGGACGAGGCAGGTGCCCTTTTGACCCCACTTCTTCCTTCACTTCCATCTTAATTGGTAATGATCTTTATGTCACAAACTTCATGGTCCTGTCAATCTGTCGTTTTGAGCATCCTTCTTTAGCATGCCAAGGTGTTGTCAGTCGTTCCCTGTTTTCCACAGGTCATGTTTAATCCTCATGGTGCTGTCCATATTAATGTTACATTGCAGACAGCATTCATTTCAGCAACTGGATTTCAGAGGAGTTAGTAGATGTTAAATAACATGTGCGATCCTGAAGAAGTAATTGATTGTGTAATTTTGGAAATAATTTCCTGCTTTACTTCAGAGCACAAGCAATATAGCTGGCTTAGTCCTATACATCACTGAGATAAATATGCAAAGCTTACTAATTTTCATCTTCTGTAATGTAATCTAAATAACAGATATGTTGTAAAAATGTGAAGTTAACTTTTTTATTATTAATACTATTATCTGAGATACTTATTGTTTATATGAATTATAGCATTTTTGAGTTTGAAACATTTTTTTTTCTGTGCTGTCTTCTATGAAAACCACCCAAAATGAGTGATTTTTTGTTAACCATGCAATTAAAAATTATAAAAATAGAATTCAGTGCAAGTCCCACAGCGCCAGATAGCTGTGCTGAGCTAGTGTTCCTCATTGCCTTGCTGGTAAGTTTATCACTGTAGGGTTGTGAACTTTGAAGCTGTAGTACGGTACACCACGTGCTTTCTTCCTCTGCAATATGTTCCTGAGAACATTTTGTGAGATGAAGAAAACATAATCTTGGGAACTTGATAATTGGCTAAAAATTGACTGGAATAACAGGTAAAAGGTAGGATTTAGATACAGTTAGGGAGTAAAGCAGTGACTGTGTTTTTAGGATACACAAATAAAATGAAAACTGAGCATTCAAAAAGAATAGTAATAGAAATAAAGAGCTAGAAAAGAGAGTGTAAGGATCAAATAAATTGTAAGGTTTTTAAGGTTACAAAAAGGGAGAGACTGATTTTCACATTCAGTTTCAAATATTAGAGTTGGATCTTCAATTTAGACAGCTAAAGTTTTAAATTATTAACCCCAGTGATACAATCACCCATGATGCTGAGGAAGTTCTGGTCATGAGTGACAAATATATATTTTTATAAGCTAGATATATTTTATCATTTACAACAACAAATTACAAGAAGAATATTTACCAGTGCTTCCAAATCTCTCAAATTGCTGCAATTTGTCAAAATATTATTCATTCTCATTATCAAACATCACAGATCAAATTCTTGCCTTGCTGGTTGAAGAAGTCATGAAAGAATCAGGGAAAATTTAGATTTTATTTTATCTGACCTTTCAAAATCCATTACGTACAGATTGTTACGCCTTTCTTCCACTCTTATTTCCAAATTGTTTCTACAGTTTTTAACAGATTCCAGTCTTTACTCAGCCTGAGAACAAGGGCTTATCCCATGGAATTTGCTGTAGGCCTGAAACCTCATGGTCTTGGAAGTCCTTCTCAACCTTTACTCAGACATCACTAAGTAAATAAATTAACCTGATCATGTTCCTACTGTGAGATCAATGTGAATTTTATTTGCTTAAATGGAAGCCAGATTGTCCCACTGAGCATTTCAAGACTAGTGATTAAATGTCGTGCTTCTGGCCTATTCATTACTGTGCCTGGATTATGGGAGGTCCTATGGATCCTCATGGCTCTATCTGCATGAGTAATTCACTAAATAAGCCTTTCCGTTGTAAACGGTGATCTGTTTTGAACATCCAGTCAAAGACTTATAAGACCGATCTCACAAAACTGTAACTTCTGTAATATGTTAAGTTTAATGGGAAAATAATATATTCTTAGCAAATCACTGATACATATCCAAAAAACAGACAAATTTTCATGCTTCCATTAAGACTAATATGATCTGAGAAAGCTATTTAGATGCTTCCTTTCTCCAGTGGAAATTCTATTATATCAAGTGACCATAGAATATTTTAAAACTTAACAAAGCGAAGTTCTTTAACATGTTTATTATATTTATTTATCATTGTATTAGATTTAAGCATTCCCAGCAATTAAGAAAAACATCCTAAAGAAGTTATGTATGGAAAATCCTAAAGAAGTTATGTTATGTATACATGTTAAGAATCCATGTATTTTAATATATTCTAATAACCAGAGACATACAGCTTAGAGAATGAACAAAACGCTTCTCCTTAGACTACAGACTATATATATTTTACCTCTGTAGGTATCCATTTGAAAAGGGTGGAAGACAGATGCAAACATGTTTAACATCAAAGAATCTTTTAACTGACTTCTGAAAATTTTGACTGATATATCTAATGCTAAATGCACTTGAAAGGAAGGGATGTTCATTCCTTCAGATCAGCCCTGGTATCAGCTTGTGGTGGCTGTGCTGGTGTGTATGTCCTTGAAAAAAACGTAAGCCAAACTTTTACCAAAGCCTGTCATTTCCCAGCTTCTTTCTCTTTCTAACAAAACAATCCAAAATCTACTTCCACCTCTGTAAGAAACAGATCTAACTTGCTTGCATTGACACAGCAATCTATACCAGTGTAGCTATTGATTAATGGTGAGGATTAGGCTAACAAAGAAACTATCTACCTCTGATAAAAGTTTAAAAGCTCTTCGGTTTTGAAGATCATTTGCAACATCCCTAATTAGAGCCAGATTTAGCTAGATTAATTTAGGAATAAAGAGAATCTCTTGTGCTGTGTCTCTTCATGTTCCTATCTCAGCACTTCAGTTAAAACCCTCACTTCAAGAAAATAATAGTTCATGACTTGAACTTAAAATTATGTACCCATGCTGCTGAAAGTTTTATTACAGGTCATCTGACCCAATGAAAAAGTAGCTTGTAATGAATTCCCCAGTTTATGAACAATTAACTTTTAACAATTTATTCTCGCTATCAGGAAACAGAATGGATGTTGGATGGGTGCACATTTAAATAAACTATATATATATATAATTATTTGGAATGCACTCTACCATCTGTTTTTAATAGCCATAACACTGTTTGATATCTGATCACACACACAGATTAATTTAGATCACACTGCCTCTTGAAATTTGAGAAATTAGCTTATGCCTATATTTTGTTACCTGAAATATTTCAGAAGTGATGATAAACTTCCCATCCAGGGAATCCATTCCGATAGTTTCTGTTATTTGCAATTCTAGAGCAGCTTCATGTCTCTGTGTATTTTCATTTACTTTAGACAATGAACTAAAAATAATTCAGTTTCTCTCAGAACAGAAGACAGTAGTTAAGTGACAGACAGAAGTAGTAAACATAGTGAGAAAGTTTACAGGATAAGCAATTGCTAATTTATTTTGATTTTGTGGTTTTCTACTGTGAAAGTTTAATTTGCTAAAAATCTGACTGTGTGTCTTACTGTGCTAAAATTAATGGTTATGGATAGAGCACATAGAACTTCAGAATTACCTGACAGTTCGGGGACTTCTGTGTGATAGAGACCTCAGCAGTGGCTGAAGCTGACTTGCTGTAGAGACATTGTATTAAAAACAGTAAAAACAAGTTCTTCATTAGGAGCCCAATGGAAGATGAATGTAGTATGGATATTAAAGTGAGAATAAAACATAAAAGTACTTAACCCATCATATTTTCAGCTCAAAGTACCTTTATTCCTTATATAGTTAACTTGAGTGCAGTTCACAGGCACAAGAACTAAATCAGACTCTTGGTTTTGTATGTACTTTAACTTTGCACATTATGGAAAGCATTTTGCATGGATAAGAAATGAGTAAGTATAAATAGACCTAAATCTAGTTAAAAGAGATACAACTCTTAATGCTTTACATATATATATGTTTATATATATTTATCCTGTGTATTAATTTGACACATCTTTAAATATTTATAATTTTTTATGATTGTACACATATACAGTGAAATCACAACTCTAGACAGGCTTGAGCAGTGCAACCAGGTGAACATCATGAGATTCAACAAATCCAAGATTTTGCACTTAGGTTGAGGCAACTCCCATTCCCAATACAGAATGGGCAATGAAAAGGTTGAATGCAGCCCTGTTGAAAAAGTCCTGGGGATAATGGTGGATAGGAAGCTGTACATGAGCCAGCAATGTGCCCTCGCAGCCCTGAAAGCAACTATACCCTGGGCTGTATCAAGTTTTCATTCTTTTTTCATCAGAGGTACCAAGCTGTGTTAAACTTAACTGTGGCCATGAATTTGTCAAGTACGTGTGCATGCAATTCCTCGCTGAATACTACAGTTAGACTGGAAAAGAGGAAGAATGGCAATGGTCTGTGAAATCACTCAATTTGCAGATGATTTTCACGGGAAGACATTGGTTTATCCGTGATATGCAGCAGTATAAAACTTTGCAACTAAGGCAAACATGAGTTGATANAACTTTGAAGCTGTAGTACGGTACACCACGTGCTTTCTTCCTCTGCAATATGTTCCTGAGAACATTTTGTGAGATGAAGAAAACATAATCTTGGGAACTTGATAATTGGCTAAAAATTGACTGGAATAACAGGTAAAAGGTAGGATTTAGATACAGTTAGGGAGTAAAGCAGTGACTGTGTTTTTAGGATACACAAATAAAATGAAAACTGAGCATTCAAAAAGAATAGTAATAGAAATAAAGAGCTAGAAAAGAGAGTGTAAGGATCAAATAAATTGTAAGGTTTTTAAGGTTACAAAAAGGGAGAGACTGATTTTCACATTCAGTTTCAAATATTAGAGTTGGATCTTCAATTTAGACAGCTAAAGTTTTAAATTATTAACCCCAGTGATACAATCACCCATGATGCTGAGGAAGTTCTGGTCATGAGTGACAAATATATATTTTTATAAGCTAGATATATTTTATCATTTACAACAACAAATTACAAGAAGAATATTTACCAGTGCTTCCAAATCTCTCAAATTGCTGCAATTTGTCAAAATATTATTCATTCTCATTATCAAACATCACAGATCAAATTCTTGCCTTGCTGGTTGAAGAAGTCATGAAAGAATCAGGGAAAATTTAGATTTTATTTTATCTGACCTTTCAAAATCCATTACGTACAGATTGTTACGCCTTTCTTCCACTCTTATTTCCAAATTGTTTCTACAGTTTTTAACAGATTCCAGTCTTTACTCAGCCTGAGAACAAGGGCTTATCCCATGGAATTTGCTGTAGGCCTGAAACCTCATGGTCTTGGAAGTCCTTCTCAACCTTTACTCAGACATCACTAAGTAAATAAATTAACCTGATCATGTTCCTACTGTGAGATCAATGTGAATTTTATTTGCTTAAATGGAAGCCAGATTGTCCCACTGAGCATTTCAAGACTAGTGATTAAATGTCGTGCTTCTGGCCTATTCATTACTGTGCCTGGATTATGGGAGGTCCTATGGATCCTCATGGCTCTATCTGCATGAGTAATTCACTAAATAAGCCTTTCCGTTGTAAACGGTGATCTGTTTTGAACATCCAGTCAAAGACTTATAAGACCGATCTCACAAAACTGTAACTTCTGTAATATGTTAAGTTTAATGGGAAAATAATATATTCTTAGCAAATCACTGATACATATCCAAAAAACAGACAAATTTTCATGCTTCCATTAAGACTAATATGATCTGAGAAAGCTATTTAGATGCTTCCTTTCTCCAGTGGAAATTCTATTATATCAAGTGACCATAGAATATTTTAAAACTTAACAAAGCGAAGTTCTTTAACATGTTTATTATATTTATTTATCATTGTATTAGATTTAAGCATTCCCAGCAATTAAGAAAAACATCCTAAAGAAGTTATGTATGGAAAATCCTAAAGAAGTTATGTTATGTATACATGTTAAGAATCCATGTATTTTAATATATTCTAATAACCAGAGACATACAGCTTAGAGAATGAACAAAACGCTTCTCCTTAGACTACAGACTATATATATTTTACCTCTGTAGGTATCCATTTGAAAAGGGTGGAAGACAGATGCAAACATGTTTAACATCAAAGAATCTTTTAACTGACTTCTGAAAATTTTGACTGATATATCTAATGCTAAATGCACTTGAAAGGAAGGGATGTTCATTCCTTCAGATCAGCCCTGGTATCAGCTTGTGGTGGCTGTGCTGGTGTGTATGTCCTTGAAAAAAACGTAAGCCAAACTTTTACCAAAGCCTGTCATTTCCCAGCTTCTTTCTCTTTCTAACAAAACAATCCAAAATCTACTTCCACCTCTGTAAGAAACAGATCTAACTTGCTTGCATTGACACAGCAATCTATACCAGTGTAGCTATTGATTAATGGTGAGGATTAGGCTAACAAAGAAACTATCTACCTCTGATAAAAGTTTAAAAGCTCTTCGGTTTTGAAGATCATTTGCAACATCCCTAATTAGAGCCAGATTTAGCTAGATTAATTTAGGAATAAAGAGAATCTCTTGTGCTGTGTCTCTTCATGTTCCTATCTCAGCACTTCAGTTAAAACCCTCACTTCAAGAAAATAATAGTTCATGACTTGAACTTAAAATTATGTACCCATGCTGCTGAAAGTTTTATTACAGGTCATCTGACCCAATGAAAAAGTAGCTTGTAATGAATTCCCCAGTTTATGAACAATTAACTTTTAACAATTTATTCTCGCTATCAGGAAACAGAATGGATGTTGGATGGGTGCACATTTAAATAAACTATATATATATATAATTATTTGGAATGCACTCTACCATCTGTTTTTAATAGCCATAACACTGTTTGATATCTGATCACACACACAGATTAATTTAGATCACACTGCCTCTTGAAATTTGAGAAATTAGCTTATGCCTATATTTTGTTACCTGAAATATTTCAGAAGTGATGATAAACTTCCCATCCAGGGAATCCATTCCGATAGTTTCTGTTATTTGCAATTCTAGAGCAGCTTCATGTCTCTGTGTATTTTCATTTACTTTAGACAATGAACTAAAAATAATTCAGTTTCTCTCAGAACAGAAGACAGTAGTTAAGTGACAGACAGAAGTAGTAAACATAGTGAGAAAGTTTACAGGATAAGCAATTGCTAATTTATTTTGATTTTGTGGTTTTCTACTGTGAAAGTTTAATTTGCTAAAAATCTGACTGTGTGTCTTACTGTGCTAAAATTAATGGTTATGGATAGAGCACATAGAACTTCAGAATTACCTGACAGTTCGGGGACTTCTGTGTGATAGAGACCTCAGCAGTGGCTGAAGCTGACTTGCTGTAGAGACATTGTATTAAAAACAGTAAAAACAAGTTCTTCATTAGGAGCCCAATGGAAGATGAATGTAGTATGGATATTAAAGTGAGAATAAAACATAAAAGTACTTAACCCATCATATTTTCAGCTCAAAGTACCTTTATTCCTTATATAGTTAACTTGAGTGCAGTTCACAGGCACAAGAACTAAATCAGACTCTTGGTTTTGTATGTACTTTAACTTTGCACATTATGGAAAGCATTTTGCATGGATAAGAAATGAGTAAGTATAAATAGACCTAAATCTAGTTAAAAGAGATACAACTCTTAATGCTTTACATATATATATGTTTATATATATTTATCCTGTGTATTAATTTGACACATCTTTAAATATTTATAATTTTTTATGATTGTACACATATACAGTGAAATCACAACTCTAGACAGGCTTGAGCAGTGCAACCAGGTGAACATCATGAGATTCAACAAATCCAAGATCTTGCACTTAGGTTGAGGCAACTCCCATTCCCAATACAGAATGGGCAATGAAAAGGTTGAATGCAGCCCTGTTGAAAAAGTCCTGGGGATAATGGTGGATAGGAAGCTGTACATGAGCCAGCAATGTGCCCTCGCAGCCCTGAAAGCAACTATACCCTGGGCTGTATCAAGTTTTCATTCTTTTTTCATCAGAGGTACCAAGCTGTGTTAAACTTAACTGTGGCCATGAATTTGTCAAGTACGTGTGCATGCAATTCCTCACTGAATACTACAGTTTGACTGGAAAAGAGGAAGAATGGCAATGGTCTGTGAAATCACTCAATTTGCAGATGATTTTCACGGGAAGACATTGGTTTATCCGTGATATGCAGCAGTATAAAACTTTGCAACTAAGGCAAACATGAGTTGATAATGTTGACAAACATGTTGATGTACCAGCAGTGGAGAAAAAAAATTGAAATTGTGCTAAGATTTTTAAAACACAACCTCAGGTTGTCTCTAAAACTAGAAATAGTCAGCACTTTTAAGCTAGCAGTGTTAAAGATTTACAACATTCATTTAAAGGTTGTGGGCAAAGGTCTATTGAACAGGAAAAGAGAAGATCCACTTAATGTCAAAAGTGCGAAAGATCTTGGAATTATGTTTATTATACTTCTGTCACACTGCTCAGTATTATCTCATCTCTCTAGGCCTTCTGTTCACTGCTGTTACTTGTCTTATGTTTAACTTAGAAATACTTCATTATAAAAATCAGATTTAATTTCTGTATCTATAAATTATCATCCATGGAACAAAATCCTTCCAAGTCTTCAATTTGTTTCTCATGGAATCTCAGAGGTAACACTAGTGACAAGTTGTCCAGTATATGTGGGGTGACATACCAGCAGATAATTATGTATACAGATACCTATGTCAAGTAGAATGAATAGCCTCCCTTTTGAATGTTTGGATGTATAACTGCTAATCTTGTTCAATAGCAAAATCTGTACAATTGTCTACCTTACAGGAATACATTTTCCACATTACACTACTGCGTTGAAAGAACAAAAGCCTCATTTTTATTATACATAACCATAACTAACAATAAAATTAACAAAAAGAAAAAAAAATTTTCCAGTGAAATTCTTAGAGGAAAATTTAAGTCTAATGTAACTCATTAATTAGGGTTGTAAAGCTTACTTGGAACATTATTCAGACACTGGTGAGTTCCGTTTAAGCTCTGTGGGTTTTTTGTTGTTGTTGTTTAAATTAAGCTTTCTATTAGTTCTACTGGTGCTATAATTTATATTTACTTTTAATTTCACTTGCCAATATTTTACACTGAATTACCACCATGTATTTTACAACGCAATATCCATTCTTCATAAGGTGAAACCTAGGGGAAAACTATGCTCAGCAGAGGTCTCTGAACCAGCCCCAGCTGCCAAACTACTCTAAACTGTTCAGAATCATTATTTAGAGTTATTGTACCATTAAATTCATATATATCTCTTAAAATAAACAAATTTCACACTCTGAGGGAGACCAACAAGCAGCATTCTTGCTTTTGCTGTAATCCTTTACAAATGCCAGCAAATGTTATTTGAAATGACGAGTCGTTTGTTTTGATAAGGGAGTAGGAAACTGTGCCACTGAAATCTCCTCTCAGTTTAGCCAAGAGCTGGAAATAACTAATTTCCTTCTTATGCAGTTTGCTGGCTGCATGGTTTTCTGACATAATGTTGCCACCTAGTGACCAACATTTTCAGCTTTTTAATTTAGACCTAAGAAATTTATAATCGAATTCCAAATGGTTATGAAGTGAATGACTCTCAATTCTTGATTAGTTTACAGGGAATTGCACCCATGCATAGCAAAGAAGAAATGGAATTACTGCTGGTTGTATCCGACCTGGATAGTGATAGGCCAGACTTCTGAGCTTATGTATTCACTGGTTACATCTGATGATATATAAATTTCCAAAAGTTATTGGCATTCAGTATATAACATTTCACTACACTTGCTTAATTCATAAATGCCCTTTTGAAAATCAGTTCCTTTTCTTCTCTCATAATTTAGTCAGCAGATATTCACCACCAGATGTACAGAATGTAAGAGATCTCAGGTCCTTCCCCAACTCTGGTGAATAGCTCATAGATGTGAAAGCAATTTATTGCTAGGCCAGAGAAAAACGGGCTTATTTAGAATCATGGGATCCCTAGAGTTGGAAGGGACCTCTGAGGGCCATCCATTAGCTTGTACTCTGAACACCTAAGTCCTTCATCCAGCAAGATACACCCAGCTGTGGCTATCCCAGGAAAAGCAGAACAGCTCCTACAGGCTGAAGGGAAAAACAACAGCCTAATAAAACTTGTGCTTCTTTATAAAAATTAACTCTAAACTGGTATGTACAGCTTCTTATCTCTCCAGCTTGGGAGAAAACTTTATCTCTAAAATACTCATAAACCCTGCATCCAGTTCTGGGACCAAATAACTCTCTGCTCCTCATTATCAAGACAAGTACACATCTATAAGTGCTCAGAAGCAAACTGTAAGTCAGAGGCTCTGGTAAAATCTTATGTGCTGACAAAGAGTAGGTATCTCTATGGCCAGGCAGCAGCTGAATTGAGAGTGAGATCATTGTACTTAGGTGCTTGATGTTACAGATGTTATTGTGCTAGATGTGGTTGTTATTTTAATGTCTTCACATTTTTTTGTGTGTGAATCTATTCCAAAGATACTGTCTTTTGAACAAAATTTAAAACTGTTGACCTCATGCTCTTTCAACTGAAAGTGCTACAGTGCTGATAGGAACAATGACTATAAACCCTTTAAACTTCATGTAACTTACACTTTCTCGCCTATTTTTGAGCAAAGAATAGTGAACCATGCTTATAATATGGTGTCCATGATATTCAAAGAAATTATATTATTATAAAGGAGAGCATTATCAAATGTGTTTCACTGATTATTTGTTTAATATGTGGTCTACAGGTGGTGAACTTTTTACTGGTCTCTACAGTGACTACTGGGGAAGAGATGCTGCGATCTTTCGCACTATGAATCGTATGGCACATCTCCGAACTGAACCTGATAGTGAGCGCCTGCTGAAAGGTACAGAAAATAGGAAAAGAAACAACATGGAAACAGTAATGCTCTGGATGAATAGAGAAATTTATTTAACAAGAAATTTAAATGATGTTGTCCTTGCGTGTGTATATCTCATTGGAGAGAAAGGTGTTCAAAGTGTCTTTTTCTTTTTTCCCCATGAAATTTTTCATTAATCTCCCACTAAAATTAACAAATTCAAATCTTTACATATTACATTCAGAAGTGATTCAAAAACCTTCATTTTTCACCTTTAAGAGTGCTTTTAACTTGTACTCTAGATATTCCATATTATTTTGTGACACCAGATATGATTCTACTAATATTCTATAATCTTTCTTATATATGAGGTCATTTCATCTTTATGTTGCAAACAACTGAGTCTTAGCCAAGTTCTGTGCTGAAGAGGTGACATGAAACAATGCAGAATAATAAAAATGAAATGATCAAACAATTAAATGAATAAAAATTAAAGCAGGTTGATTAGGAGAAAAACATAAAATTATTGCACAAGAAAAACATTGAGAAAATTCTTATACTGGAGAACTTAGAAAATATTTCACGCTCTTCAACGTGGAATGTAATTGAATTTCAAAGCACTGAAATTTCCTTGCAATTAATTGCCAGACTTGATTTTTCTCCAGACTTGATTTTTCTCACTCTGAAAGTTGTGTAATATTTTGTTATACCAATGATATACCTACAGCTAATGTTTGGCAAGGAGATACAGTAATTTCCTTTTATGGTGATACATCTGGTGTGCATCATCTTTTCAATGAACATAGCTGGAAAGGGCTTTTTTTTTTTTTCTCTCAAATGTCAGGGCAGTTTTCTCTGGAATCAGAAGAGAGAAGTTCATGTATTTTTTCCTGCATGAATATGACATCATACTTGAATTCATCTTATAAAAGTGTGTTTAGAATATTGTGATATCCACTGTAAGCTCAATACTTAGATTATTGCTGAACTCAGTATTTAGGCCAACTAACATGTAGTAACAACCACATAAATGTCTCTGTATGGAAGTTAAGTTGCTCTTCTCTCTTCCTTTAAAAATAGCATCCTCTGTACTGTGGCCTCAAACTTCATTTTTAATTTATACCCTACTTGAAATTTAAATCTATAATGTATTTCAATGTGCATTGGAAAGCAGTTTAGAAAATTAGCAAGCAAAAGTTTTCTAGTCATATCTTGAAACAGTATTTTTCATAAAGAATAAGAATTTAGAAAATCTTTACATTACCAACTGCTTCTTAAGAAATTGTATTAATTGTGTGAACTAATTACATTCTCACTTAAGGAGTTTGTAAAAAAATTCGCTACAATTCTCAGATTAAATCATTCACAGCTTGCCATGGTTTGGAGTTAAAAGTTTTAGAGTGCACACTGAAGACTGTACTTAGACTTCAACTCTGTAGCAAAATGTGAAAGTGGGAAAATCATAGAAGGTTTTGGTTTTATTTCATAACAAAAATACATGATGTCTCTTCTGTCTATGAAGAAATGTGTTCATATAACAATTACTAGCTGAACTTTAACTAAGAGGCTGTTTTTCCAAAGTTAGCATTCCTATTCCTGTTTCACATGGAACCAGAGATTATTAGCTGAATATTAGTGCCAGGTTTTACCCTAATCCAAATTGCACAAAGTATATATTATAAAGTATATATTGCAAAGTATATAAACCCCCAGAGAATAGAAATAGAAAGGGATCTTTTTTGCACACTTAAAAGTAATATTGACTTGTGAATCAGACTGATAAAAATAGTTTGACACTAATGTATTCCACATGTTCTATAGATATACACTTATTTACATCACCCTGTTCCACTCAGGTAGCTCTCTGACTGACTCTTTCTTTATCTGTTTTTTTTCTTGTTTTTTTTTTTTTATCCTTTGATACCAGTTGATTTTAAGGATTGAAAAAGTAAAAGAATGTCAGAATGAACTTTATCTGAATTCAGTTTTGTTTTCTTTTGAAGAACCAAAGTTTGTTGGCTCGTACATGATTCCTGACAACGAAGACCACGATGATAACAAAGTATATTTCTTCTTTACGGAAAAAGCATTAGAGGCTGAGACAAGTACTCATGCCATTTATACCAGAGTGGGACGTGTGTGTGTGGTAAGATCTTTTTCTAATACCCAAACTGAATGGGGGAAATAATAAAAATGAAAAACATTCTCCTTTCTTTTTCCCTTCTCTCCCAGGTAAATATGACTTCTGATAAAGTATATGAGAATGTAGATCTGGCCGAAAACTCTGCTTCTCAACATCCTCAAATATTAGAAAATTCAAAAATAACCCAAAATTTGGTCTTGAAACAAATTCTCCCTGAGAGAGGAAAGTGAAGTTCAGACACCTTGTTATTCAGTTTCATCTCTCTTTGAGCTGATATGTGGTAGCAGTAAGAATAGTTCCCCACAGGAGTTATTTACCATCACAGATTCTCAGTTCAAATCAAGGCTACATCGTCCCTGGTATTATCTGCAGGTCCTTCTGCATCTCTCACAGCTGACATTAATTGTCCCCTCATACTTCTGTTGACAGGACAAGCTCAGCCACAAGTTCTCTCTAACATTTCCTCTCACTTTACTACTCTGTCAGCAAGTAGACTTGACTGAATTGGATTTATGCAGGGTTGGCTGCTATACAACCAGATATCCTTTCGTAGCCAGTTCAGTAGGACAAGAAGCAATGGACACAGACTGAAACACCCATCTGATCATAATAAAACTTTTTTTTTTTTTTTTTTTTTTTTTTTTTTTTAGGGGGTTGCACAGGGGNGTGTGTTAGAGTGGTTGCACAGAGAGGATATGGAAAGCCAGTCATGGACCTGAATGACTTTCTGTAGATGCCCCAATTTAGCAGGCCAAGTGGACTAAAAAATATCCAAAAGTCTCTGCCAAATTCACAGTTCTGTCATTTTGGGATTCCGAAAATTTCAAATTCACTTTTTGATGCATCTATAGTCTGTTTTCTAAATAATAGCTAATTGCTTTCATTTAATCTGTCATTCCTGTTCCTCTCAACATCCTCTAAGGAAGAATGTGCAGAAAAAAGAAATCAGAACAAATGATTGAATTGCTTAGAAAGAGGGAAAAATTTATTTCTTAGCATCCAAATTCATTTCTGAAATTGTGTTCTTTCCCTGCTGTGGAAGATAATTTCCTAAAACTGATGGGCAAAGATCAAGATACAAGTTAAAAATGTTCCTTCACCCCAAAATAAACTATGTGTCACATATGCTCACCAACATACTACTTGTTAAAATGACTTGAAATGTGTCCATATATGACTTTGAACAGAGTATACATTGTACTAAATAGGGACCTAAGACATAATCGTTCTCGTAGGCAGTTGGCTTTCTGAATTCAACAATGCATCAAGGCCTGAAGCCAAATTCTTTGCCCTATGTTCTGGTAGATGTCAGAATAGATTATTTTGATAGCTCCCTGAAGTCTGAAATACACTGAACTGAATGTCATATCTCTAACCAGGCGTTAGACCAAAATCCCACAGACCTTTCTCCTCCACATGTCCAAAACCCCAAATGATTTATCATTCAGACTTTACCTTAGCAGCCTTCACTCAGTAAACTGCAGTTCAAATTTGATTTCATGAATATAAAAAAATTGAGAGCTAGCCACTGATTTAAGAACAGGCCTTTTTTATCAACTTTAACATTTTCATTTGTGTTATAACAGGTTTTACAACTCAGAGGCTTCTACTTGTATATATCTATATATAGATAAAGTAGATAAGATATAGATATAAGATATATAGATAATATATATATATGTAATATATATTTTTGTTGTTCTTGTTGTAGTTATTATTATTATTATCTGATATGCCAATGTGAAGATGAGGAAATCCATAATAGATTTCCTTCACTATGCAGCTACACAATCTACCTAAATATAAGTCCATAGCTACTGAGAAGGCTACACAGTTACAAAGTCTGATTACCGAGTAGAGTTAAATGCACCATTTCATTAACAATTAAAAAAAAAAATAGGGGTCAACCATAGTAAAGTAGGAATTAAAGTTGCTGAAAAATTGTTAAAATGTTAGAACATCTTATAGACACTTGCCTCAGACTTGACCAGATGTGCCAGCTGTATAGATTGATTCAAGGCTTCAGTTTCCAAAAATGTTCATTAAACCCTACAATGAGTGCCTGAAGCAGAGCTAAGTTTTGTTAATGTACTCATTACATCCAGTTAACCAAAAAGAGGCTTACAACAGCTGTATATTTAACCTAGACATGAATGCAATACAGAATTAAAAAAATTCTTTCAAATCCACAAGTCTTATAAGGCCTGGACTTGATCAGTGCAATCCTACTTGAAAACCAACTCCAAAGTGGTTACACTAGTAATGGACATGGGGTTTGAAAATGGATGCTTTTGACATTAAGAGATACACTGAGACTAATTCAGTGGAGATGTTTGTGCTTCTAGAGTTATTTAAATCAGTGTGTTTGTTTGTTTTTATGCAGAATGATATGGGAGGACAGCGAATGCTTGTGAATAAATGGAGCACTTTCCTCAAAACCAGACTAGTTTGTTCTGTGCCTGGAAGAAATGGAATTGATACACATTTTGATGAATTAGGTAAATACCCTAAACTGCAACAAACTTAAAATAATCATAGAAAAATATGTACTTTCATGATAATACATCTTACTTTATACTGTACATGTTTTCATTAGTAGAAAACATACATATGGAGTTGGTTGTCATCAAATACAGCTTTACTCATTATGTTGTTTTTAAAGAACCCATCTAAAATCTGCAGTTAAAAATAGCATATTTAAGTTAAATAAGATTACCTCAAGAACAAACAATTAACTTTCTCTTTTGAAAATTAGTTTGCTATCAATAAAATCTCATTTTTATTTTACAGAGGATGTGTTTTTGCTGCAAACTCGTGATAATAAAAATCCAGTGATATTTGGCCTCTTCAACACTACAAGGTAAACAACTAGAAGAAATAATAGCAGCAATAGAGGAATGTTTGAACAGGCTATTGAAGAGACAGAAGGTGCATGATAAATATCACGTAGAAAATACAGTCTTTCTTGTTAATGTAAAAACTCCTTTGTGTTGGTGGCTTGAAGTCTCACATTGTTGATTCAGTTGATCTGTTTTCCAGAAAACATGAATTAACTAAGTATTTCTCTGATAATTTTCTAGTGCCAACATGTACATACTCCTGTATGGTTATAAGAGCAGTCTATGAAAATCACCTGTCTTCCTTGAAGAGCTCCAATGTAGCTCAGTATTAAGTAGATAGTAGCTTAAATTCCTATTAACTTCCAAACAAAGCCTAAAACATTAACTGTGGTGTTGTGGGTGCCCTCCTTTTCCACATCAGCATAAGCCAAGTGCAAGCTCATTCTTGGTGACCTAACTTTAGGATAGTAGAGAGTAGAGAGGAGCAGCTGTGCTGTTGCTAGTATTTCACTCTTCTGCTTCATTATTTTTGAAGAAGGAGAGACAGACTGAGTCTTCTAAGGAAGTCTGCACCAACCATTTCTTGCTGACTCTCTATGCCAATATGAAGAGATAGACACCTAATTAAAATTATCTAGATCAGCCTAAGGAGACTTCAGAGAGAATTATTTTGCAAGGAGCATTGATGCTTCGTTAAAAAAAAATAATGAATTGCTTCTCCAGAACTTAAGAGTGTAAAACATATAAAATATGAAAGAAAAAGACATTGTATGTGTATTGATCTACAAATATTAGTCATTATGTTTGAATAAATCTGACTAGCATTCCCACACATTACCACAAAAAGACATACAATACCTGAGATAAGTTCCCTGCCATTTCTCTCTGTTAAAAACAAGCAATTTAGAGCCTGTGATCATCTTGAAATTTGGAGATAAAAGCACCAAGCTTCCTTGGAGAAATTATAAACATGAATATACTTAATATTTTATAGAGAATGTTGCACATAGTAGTTACAAGAAAAGCATATAGGAAACATGAAGTATTTTTTCTCCTTGAATACCATTGAAGTGAGACTCCTTTTTAATTATATAATACCAGTGTAACATAGCAAATATGGCATATTGTTTTAACAATATCTTTGAATTTTACTTCATAGCAATATATTTAGAGGATATGCTATATGTGTTTACCATATGGCAAGTGTCCGAGCAGCTTTCAATGGACCATATGCTCATAAAGAAGGACCAGAATACCACTGGGCTCTATATGAAGGGAAAGTACCTTATCCTAGACCTGGTTCAGTAAGTACCATCTATTTTACACTTCTTTGCAAATGTAAATGAGCATATGGAAAAAAACAGAACGCTACTACTGCAAAAACTTACTGACTTCATAGTACAGGACACATTTATTTAAATATATATATGTATATATATATATATTTCTGAAAAAATGTGAAATGACTTAGCAATAAGTTTTATCAAGCACTAGGAAAACAGATCCCAGAGGAAAACAGGGGAGATAAGTATATAAGATTTTTCAAAATCTTTTTGAGGCCTAAATTCAGAACTTTGTGTTAAGGGCTCAGCATCCTGAAGATAAAAGAAAAGGGAGGAGAAGGGAAAGGGAAAAGAAAAGGGGAAAGGGAAAGAAAAGAAAAAGTTCAGTTGGAAGGAACCTGTAAGATCCTCAAGTCCAGCAACTGCCTGACATTTCAGGGCTCACCAAAAGTTAAAGCACGTTAATGAGGCCTCTGATCACTAACAGCCATAGGGTATCAACCACCTCACCATGAAGACTTGTTTCAGAGATTGACTACTCTCACAGAAAAGAAATATATCCTAATGTGTAGTCTGAACCTCCCCCTGGTGCTGCTTTACTTGTATTCTGTAACAACTCTGTCAGTTACCAGAGAGCAGAGGCCTGCACCTCCCACTCCATATCCTCTCCCCACAAAACTGCAGACAACAGTGAAGTCACCTCTCAGACTTCTTTACTCCAAACAAGACAACCCAAGTGTCCTCAGCCTCTCCTCATGCCTTTAAACGCTACTCCAAGATTTATTCCTCTCCTCTGGACTCATTCAAGGATCATAACATTCTTATATTGCGGAGCTCAGAACTGCACCCAGTATTCAAAGTATTCACACCAATACTAAATGCATCAGGAGAATCACTTCCTTTGACTTGTTGGCTGCGTTGTGCTCAATGCACCCAGAAGTGCAGTTTGCTCTCCTAGCTGCCAGGGCACACTGCTGGCTCATGCTGAGCTGCTCTGAGCCACTCAACTCCAGTCTGTGCCTGTGTCTGGTATTGCTCTGTCTCATGTGTAGCACCCAGCATTTGACTTTGTTGGACTGTCACGGACCCTCTGTAAGGCCTCTCATCTCTCCAGGGAAGCAACAGCATATCCCAGTTTAGTATCATCAGAAAACCTGCTGAGGATACTTTCCACTACTGCATTCCACTCATTACAAAAAAGATCCCAAGACCCCAGACAATGGAGAGGCACCTCCAGAAGGTAGATCAGATACTTCGTTCAGATGCAGTAGTTATATTACCCTGAAACAAAGCAAGTGAAGAAATAAGACACAAGACATATTTTTAAAATCCAATTCATGTGACAACTGCTGTAACATACTTTGCAAATATATAGGTGATGTCATCTAGTGAGTTCCTGCCTGCCATCCAGACTTTTCATTTGGTGAACAAGTTCTGGAGGAAATCATGAACTTGTTACTTAGAGAAAGGTAATTGATTTCTTGAAGAATTCCTAATTCCTATATTGATATCTCAAAGATTCTGGGCAACTGGCTTTGGGTGTCAAAGCCTGAACAGGGGTTTGTACAAGATGACTGCCGGAGAGGAGCTCTGTACAGAGGGACCTCGGTGTCCTGGTGGACGACAGGTTGACCATGAACCAGCAGTGTGCCCTCGTGGCCAAGAGGGCCAATGGTATTCTGGGATGCATTAAAAAGATCATGGCCAGCAGGNAACATAATCTTGACCTCAAACTCTTTTACTGTTTCCATCTACTTTTAAATGATTCTGAAGTTTCAATTTTTGTCATATTCTTAGCACAGGAATTTCACATCTCACCTCAGGAGGTGAGGAGATCAGTGTTGCACGTGGGTGCCCTTTGCATAGCAGGGATCCACCATCATTTCACAGACTGTGCACATCCAGGGCCTCCTTCACCTTTTCCTTCCTGCTGTAAGCCCCACAATGGGCAATGGCAGGATAACCCAGAGAGAAACATCTGTATTTCTTCTTGTCCAATGCCTTTTGGTAGTACTGCTACTTACCCACCCACAGCAAAGGAGCTTTTGTTTACAGTCACTGAAAATCTACCCTTTAACATGTCAGTATTGTGCAGATTTTTGACTCAGTGGGATACAAAAACATTTCTAATAGCTATTTGCCTAAAACCCACGCAATTTTCATACTTAACCTCTTTTATCTTCTCACAGGCTAGGAACTCACTCTCTTGAGGTTAATGGTGAATAAACAGTTGCTGGAGCCTTACTTTCAGTGTTGTTTTTCCTTCTCTAACTGAATCAATATTCTCTTTTGTACTAAACACAATCATTTGCAGAAGTAAACATTTATCCCCAAATCACAGGAATGAGAGCTGAAAAGGTCTATTAGCTTATTTAGTCCATGCCAATACAAATTTTCTCTCTGTAGTCTGATTTTAAATGCATGTCCTCTCTCATTTTAAACTATTGCTTATGTCTTCTTCACCTGGAGTTAGAGATATAAGTCAAAATACAGAATTGGATGTTAAAAAAGAGATTATCTGGGATTGAAATGATATAATTTGGCCATCTTGACCACTGTAATTGTGCTGATATCAATACCAAATGTTGGTTGCCATGTTTTTGTTTGTTTGTTTTTGCTTATTTTAAGTTGATCAAAGTAAATCATTAGTACTGAGTTGGAATGGAAAAAGAGAGAAACTTTTTATCAAATTTTGAGCAAAACAGTATAATCCAAAGCACTTAATGTTTTCCTATTTGACATATTAAATAGGAAATTACATTTTGTACAGTTTTACCAAGTAATGAGAGAGTATCATGCATGGATTGTGGAATGGATGCATATTTTACAAAGATGACACGATACAAGATCTCTAAGTGGTGTTCACGTTATCTACAGGCAGTAGACCTCCCATTCATTGTTTCAACTGGAGCTGAAATAGGCAGGAATTCAGAATTAAAGACTACGTACGGTATTACATAGATAGCGAAACATTTACTGAAGATTGAGAACTGTTTGTTGGCAAGAAGGGCAATGTATTGAGCCAGCAGTTGAGCAAAGTTGACAATGATTTACAGAAAGGCTGAATTAAGATCCACTCAAAATCAATGCTTCCCTTCCTTAGCTCTGAACACCCACATTTGTTTCATACCGGACTGAAGCCTCCCTAACACTCCAGGCATGGGAGCTGAAACACATACAAAAAAAAAAAAAAAGAGAGCTAATAATTTTCCCAGTATGACAGAACATATTTGTTGTAAAAAGAGGTACATTTCTTGAGTGTTAACCAGTTAATCATGTTTGCCTTCAAGTTGCAGAGCACATCAGAGGCTGGAGTAGCTGTCTATGTCTGCTGACAGAAAATGAATTCATTATTGGCTGCTCGTACAGCTGAGGGGTCTTTTCAATACTTGTCCAGTAGCATGAAGTGAAAGTTGTAGTCCATACTCTTAGGTTTCCAAAGAACAGGTCAGAATAATGTTAAGGTGAATCATAGAATTGTCTGAGTTAGAAGGGACCCTTAAAAGTCATCTAGTCCAACTCCCAACTACCCATTACCTTTTCCATTGCAAAGGTGACAGTGACAGGAGGCCAAAAATACCTATAAGGTATCTCTGTGATTCAACACTCTTTCATCTCAGCTACTGAATAAGAAAAAAATGGAGTCTATAAGGAATCATAGAACAACTAAGAGCTAAATAAATAGAAAATCACTGCTAGAATTGCAGTGTCTGACAGATTCTATAGTTTGCTACTCTGAATTCTCCTTGAAGCACTGTTTTTTGCAGTATTCTAGGTTGCTACTCTAACAATTCACTTCATGTATTTAGACTGTGATGCTTCTGAAAATGTCATCAGTTATCTCAAAAACAATGTTCATAGAATTTAGAGATGACAGCATATACTGTTTCAATTCTAGACTACTAGATTTTATTTAAAACAAAAAAAACAAAAAGCCTGTGAAGGATTATTTTTATTAAATCTCTCCAAGGCTAGAACTTTACAAAGGGAACTTGACAATACCTATTCACTTGATATGCTGTGCAGTGCATGGAAAGCAGAGGCTTAGCCTGTCTTCAGGCTTCTGCTCTGTCTCTTTATTGTAAACAGCCAGTAAAACTCCATCACTGGGTTGATTAGGCAATTACTTTAAAGTCAACACTGAACAAATACTTTCCTGAAGCTAAGCCCAAAAATTGAAAACAACCATTGCCCCATTTGAGAAGAGCAGGAGTTTGTTCTTTTCAATTATAGCTGGTCACAAGTTTAAAATTACTGTTTCTGGTAAACAAAGAGTTCTTTATTTCATTTTATTGATTGAAAAGGTCCAATTTAAGCAGGGGGATGCTGCTACTATGGCTTTGTTTGCAATGCTTCTTAAAACCACACTGCCTTATGAATATTTGGAGAAAGTAAATGGTTACTGAGATGTTTCCAGCTTAATCATAAATGGTTCCAATTAGACATCATGAAACAAACTGGAAATGTAGAATTTATGTGCAGTAAAGGAACACTGTATCCTTTGCAAAGTGTCTTGAAATTAACCTCTCTGTATAACACATTAAATTACCTCTAATTGCACATTTGACCAAAGGAATAAGCCTCTTTTAATCAATCATTTGCACAAAGTGTATTTGCTCTACAAAATGGTAGATTGATCAGTGTAAACACTGGTATTTCATACTAAACTCTGATATATAATACTTTTTCCATGAGTTGGAAATTAGAATAAAATTTAATACTGTTTAAATTCTCAAGCTAAAAAATTACTGTTCCTGCTCGCATCATTTTTAATTGTGCTTAGTTTCTCATGATAAACTATTTTGCAATCACAAAGCAATTAGACTAGATACTGATTTCAAGAATTACTACCCTGCTGCCTTTACATGACTGTCTCTCTGCTGGGTTAGGAAAGCACTTTCTCCTACATCTGTCAATGGCCATTTTGATTACAGCTTATGAATTTGGGAATGAAACAAATGCTTTTTTTTTTTTTTGCCGGAGTCTGAATGCAAAATCTGTTCTTACTATGCCAGACAGGAAGGAGTCTCTAAAACATGGGAATTACAAGACTCTGTGCAGCAGATTAATACACCTTGACTGATTTCTCATGATTCATAATCCATACATGCATAAAGCACAGGCTTCACAGTCACAGATCCTATAGTGTTTTTCTGTGCCTATTTTAATACCAGGTTTTTTATAGACTTGTCATCACCCCTGTGAACAAGACTAGTCTCAGACAATTTACTTGGCAAGCCTTCAGGATGATCTGTGTTTTCTGTTTTTGCAGTGTGCCAGCAAAGTGAACGGCGGTCTGTACACTACCACCAAAGACTATCCTGATGAAGCTGTCCATTTTGCCAGGAGTCATCCACTGATGTATCAACCCATCAAGCCTGTTCATAAAAGACCAATTCTAGTAAAAACAGATGGGAAGTACAACCTTAAGCAAATAGCAGTTGACAGAGTGGAAGCAGAAGATGGGCAATATGATGTGTTGTTCATTGGCACAGGTAAAATAAAGAAAACTAGGAATACTACTAATCTAATAGGTTTTCAGCTTCCAGGATGAAGGAAATTGTTGAGTCAGAAAATAACAAAGCATTAAAATAGCTCACTCTAACAATAACACTGTGCATGACTGAGCCAATCTGCACTCATAGTTGTACAGAAGAGGGTAGTCATTCTAGACACGTGCTTCATTGTGCTGATATTTCACAGAAAAAATAATGGTAGGAAACATTTGTAAAGAATAAGAACAGAGACTTAAGTACAGAATTCACCACCACCGCCATCCATAAAAGTCATCTTAATCCAATTTCTGACACTTCTAAAACTTCACAACACAATAATGTATTTGAACATAATTCTAAGCTGTGATTTAGACTGGAAGGAACACAAGTGATACAGTTTTCAAAAGCATCAGTTCAAGTTTATTCCAGTGTTTATCTTCTCCTTTTCTGCAGTCCACAAGTCTATCTGATACTGTTAAAAAGAAACTGACAGCTTCTAGGCTTGGGTTGTGACACAGCTCTAGGAAGGAAGGTGGATATACCCAAATTAATAGTTAAAAAATAAACTGTTAGAAATTTTCTTCCAGGTTTTCTTGTCTTTCCATTACACTTATTTCAAAAGTGACATGGAGTTCATTTAAATTGATTTTTTAAAATACCGACCAAAAAAAAAGTGTGAATAAGTTAAATTATGCTACAGAAGTATGGTACAGAATTGCTGTAACCCTAAGCAGCTAGTGAAGAAAAAAGCACATTCTAACAGTACTTGAAAAATAAGAAACCTTAAGAAAATAAGAGAAAAAATGAGAACTAGAAATGACTGGTCATGTCTAATCTGCTTGGAAAAAAAACCAACAAGGATTCTTATATTCACATTTTATCAAGTTGACAACAGGAGCAGTGATACAGATCATTTTAACTATTTTGACTAGGCAAGCATATGCAGTGAATTATTTTTTACTTAATGAAATTCCTCTGATAAGCACATTTCAGTGTTGAAAACATGCAGAAGAAACATGCTCATAGAACAGTAAAGGTTTATATATACTAGTCACGAAATCTAAGCTTTTAAATTGCCTCAGAATTGTTTCTGCATTGGACTTAGTGTAGTCTATAAAACATTGTGTCAAATGTTACTTATGTCCCTGCTGCAGATTTAATAATGATGACTAGATTTTTCATATTTACCAATTGCATTTATGATTGAAACATTTGAACACAAGTCCTCTATTCATTAAAGTTGAAATTGATGAAACTTAAAGTATGTGCTTCAGGGTTGTGCTGAACTGGTGCCCAACAGCTGCTTAGTTTTGAGATGTCCAATCTCAGGTGACAAGAAATTCCATCATAGGAACCTGGACTTTAGAAACGCTAAGTCTATTTCTGCAATCTGTGTTCTGGCAAAGTTCCCATCAGAAAGCTCACTGCTTCTCTCAGCAATATAATATTAGAAAGAGTTAATCCTCTTTTATCTGGGTCCAGCACCTTCTGTGCAACATTTGTAAGCAGTCTTAAAGCTCAGCAGAAGTTTCCTTGAGGTAGAACTGCAAGTTAGGAAGGCTTTTCAAAGCAGAAGTATGAATATCAGGAATAATTTCTCACATATCTGTCAGCAATATATAATCATTAAGGCTGGAAAAGACCTGTAAGATCATCTATTCAACCATCCACCCATCACCAATATTACCAACTAAACTATGTCCCTAAGCGCCACAACAGTAAACAAGAATTACTTATGAAAATCAGAACTCAAACTGTTTTCTTTAGTGATTCATCATAAAATGGATATCCTTACGGATTCTATTTGAAAAGTTCCCCTTTATTTTTACCGCTTTGATCTTTTGCTGAACATTTTTTCCATTGTTTGCCTGCTTAGTATTTCACCTATAAACCAAGGATGACTGAAAGTAACATTGGAAAGGAGTTGATATTTGCCGTTGCTGGCAGCAGATTTTCATATTAAGGAAAGTAAGATACTTCTCTAATAATAGTCAACAAGATGAACCTGAAGTGGTGGAAGACCAGATGCTATTCTTGTGTTTTATTTTCCTGAGACAGTTATACTGTCAAATAGATTGAAGGATCTAAATTCCAAAATGTCATAAACTTTTTGAAAGTACAGTTTTTGTTTGTTTATCTTCCTTTGATTAACACCTTCAGCTCAACAGCAGCTCACTGAGAGAAAGATAACTACATATTATAAACCCTTGAATTTATTGATTGATTCCAGGCTCTTGCCTGGAAGGATGGAGCTGCTGTGAGAAATTAAGGATAGCTGGTAGTTTTCTAAGTACTGTCAACAATCATGTCCTATAATTAAAACCACTTAATAGTCCCCTGACTTGATGGACTCAGCCTCTACCTACTGTCATTTCTTTTTCTCAGATATAATCACTCTCTTTGTCCCTTCTGCAGATCATCAAGATGTTATGACCTAGATTTTGAAAAATACTAGCCAATTAAACATCTATCTCAGGGATATCTCAGCTGGTTCTTAGTTGCAAGATAGGCCAGAGCATGTCCTAATGTCTTTGAGACATATTAACATATTTGATTATTTTGTAAGATTAATATGTGTGTCCTGTATGTATTTATAAGTTCCTAACCATTATCAATTTGAAGAAGTTATTTAATATATTTGAAGGGCAAATAAAAGTTTCCAAGATTTTTATTCCAGAATTTTTATGTTTGCTTTTTCTTCCCAGATAATGGAATTGTGCTGAAAGTTATTACAATATACAATCAAGAGACAGAATTGATGGAAGAAGTGATTCTTGAAGAGCTGCAAGTATTCAAGGTGAACTGTGTTGTATATGAAACATATATAAAACTGCCTTGAATATATTTCAGTTGAATTTTAAAAAATCTGATAGACATTACATAATAGTTGTCTGCAATAATAAGTTTTTTCTTAGATCAAGACAGTGTCCAAGTACTGAAGTACACTGCAGCAAACCATTGTTTTCCCTTTGATATGTTTAGAGGGTGCAGGGTGAATCTGAATTGGAAAAGTATTTCATTTTATTTCTTTTCCTTCATATCCAATTAAGTATTTATAATAATATAACACACACACAGTAAAAATAATAATAATAATAAAAAAAAGCTCTTCAGTCTTGAAGCTTAAAAGATGTCTCAATTAAAGTAAAATAATCTGAAAAAAAACAAGATTGAATCTGTCCTTGTGAGATAAACTCCCTTTTGTTTAAGGGAGACCTAAGACTAAACCTCAATATGTGGTATGTGGAAAGCAAACACAGTTAAATTCACTTAAGGAATATTCACATCATCTCATGTTAGCCTCATAAATTAGGAGGCACTTGCAACCATAGAGAAATCCTAATATCCAAATGTAGGTATCTAAATTTGGTACCTGAATTTGGACACTGTGATATGGACTTGTCGCTTGTAAGAAAAAAAAATAATTCTGTTTCAGTAAACTCATTAGGAGCTATGTTTTGCCATCACTCCAGGAAATCTGAAGAGAGAGAAGAGTAGGAGAAGGAATCCCTGTTATTTTTATCTCATCTTCAATTAATGTTTTGTTATAAATAACGCTCCACTTATCACCTTCATGTGGGACAAAAATGATTCCACATTGGCAAGAGCAAATGTTATGTTTGACAGGGAAACTCTAATATTTATGTGTCTCTGATAATCCTGAATTAAGTATTGGCTGCTTGTTTTTAAATAACCTCTTTTAAAACAGTACTTCCCCAAACCACAATTTCCTCACATTGTTCTGTAGGATCTGAATTTAAAAAAAATCAAAGTATCTAGAAGCAGTGAACACAAATAAACATCAACACTATTTTGCCTAATTTGTTTTCATAGCAAAACCAAATTATTTTTTTCTAAGGAAGGATGTTTTCTATTTTATAGGTTCCAATTCCTATTATTTCCATGGAAATCTCTTCAAAAAGGGTAAGTGATGGGTTTCACATTCAAAAATGGTGACTGAAATGTAATAATGCTATAAACAATAGACAGACAGATAGACAGATAGACAGACAGATAGAGGTATAGCGGTATATAACATCTAACAAGATCTGGTCTGATAACAGTCAATCCCGTATTGCAAATTCTGGTTCTGTTCTTTATGAAGCATTTATGTTTTACAATTCTAAGATTAAATCTCCTAAATCAGACTCCATATTTTACATGTACTGTTCCACAAAAAACAAATACATAAGCAATTTGATCCATGAGTTACTGACAGAGTAATTGCAACAGGGATTAGTGCGGTGAATATGACAATGCAAGGAAAAGCTCCTTGCTGATAAATGCATACAAATTTCAGCCCCATTGCAAATATGCGTTCCAAAAGAGCCTTGCTGGATGTCCCATATTTTCAGTTGCCAATGAAGGCAGATCTGTTTGGATCTGACTCCCTTCCATGTTTCTTCTAGTCTCTCCTAATACAAATAATTTATTATTCTGTACTCATCTGTACCCTATCACTCACATGGATCCATCTCAGGATGGAGTCATTATAAACATCTCAGGATGCTTATTTCTTAATGTAGACAACTATTGCATCTATTGCATGGAAATACAGTGAAACAAATGTAACACAGAAGGGAGATTGTATTAATAGGAGGCATGGTTGTGCCTCAAAGATCATTTTAGTTTTGATGGTTAGTCAGCTTGTATTTTTTTGTAGAAAAAAATGAAGAAAGACAAACTTCTCTGATAATGACTTGAGGGAGGATCCTAACTTAACGAGCTCTGGAGACTAGATTGCCTAACTCTGCAACTAAGCGACTGTTTTGTACAATCACAGAATAGTCTGAGTTGGAAGGAAGTTTGGAAAAAGAAGTATCATTTCAGATATTTGCCTATTTGCTGTCAGTGAAATGTCACAGTAAATGGATTTTGCTGGAAGAGAGAGAAGTAGGTATTATGTTACAAGGGAAGCAGTCTGCCTCCATTACACCCAACTCCCAGGAGAGCTGCTAAACTCCACAAATTCAAGGAGCACCTGGAAATTATGGTGAGAACAGCAGAAGAGTTGCCAAAACTATTCAGTGGTTGTAGAATAAATGTTCCTGCAGGCACTAAAAGCAGCCCTACTTTTTCAAAATATCAAAGAGAAGACGGAGAGACGATTGGGCATCCAAACAGAATTTGACTCAACTTAGTGACTTGCTGTTGAAGCAAAGGAGGGGGAAGGCTTTGAACAATGATTTCAAAGAAATATAAGTCAATTCAGATTTCTGAATATAGACTAATTTAATCTGGAAATAGCATGCAGTTTCCTGGTACTAAGGAAAATTAAAAGTCGGAATGCATGTATAGGGTTGGCACAGAGTCATTTTGACTTTAATATTAGATTTGTGCGAGAAGTATAATTTAGCTAGGTTTATGTGAAAAAGAGTTATGCAATTTCTCTACCCAAGCATTTTTCCTAGTCTCCTTTAACTGTGGAGTTTTTCAGACTGTAGAGATCTCCTCTAGGTTTGTTTCAACAACCTTATAACATTCACCAGTCTTCACCATGTCAGTGATATAATAAAATATCTTGTTTCAGGCTTGAGCTGTTTATCTTTGTGGCTAGGCAAGAATGTTCTTCTTTGATGTTCTGTTCGCTAGATATCGGATACTTTTTGCTCTCCTCTGATGAACCAAGATGTACAGTAGAGCTTACTCTTTTTAACAGATGAAAGAGAAAATTCCATTTTTTACGTCACTGAATGTGTTGTTCATGTCTTCTGGGATAGTCATGTTGCAGTCTTGGCAGACGAGGAAGAATTTCCCACTAACAAGATCTTAGGTTATCAGATTGAGTTCTTGTTTATCTGTATTATCTCAACTGAAGAAGTCTTCAAACATTGCTGTTACCAGCTGCTCCTAGTCTCTTCCACCAGCATTTCTGAGAGTTAAAATACGTAACATAAAAAGATAGAGGAGATGTAATCAGGGACAAGAATGAACTATTTGTATTAAATTTCATGGTTTGTGATAGGCAAGCCAGGTTAAATGAGCTAAGTGCATTTTCCAGCTTTAAACACTTTTAAAATAAAGCATTCTGAAAGCTTGTGCTATCTTTGGCCACTTGGATAAGCCCAGTCTAGAGTTCATAAGGAATCCTTTTCTGACTGGCAAAAACATAGAACTGAGCAATGAAAAAGCATTTCCTATATATGCACACTGCATATTTCTGTATTCAGTCCATTTTTTATTCACCAGTAACAAGATTTTTCTCTAGTCCCTGTAAACTCAAGCTATTATTTTCTGAATTTATTATCCCAGCAACTTCTGAATCAGATTGATCACATTACATTTGCTTTGTAGAAGAAAATTATGTGAATTTAGATGACTCAAGTACTCTTAGCATTAATGCTGAGGGAAAAAAAAATGTAGAAAAAGATGAAATGTGACCAGTTAATTTATAAGAAAAGACTGTACAGTAGCAGAAAAAATATCTACGTCTTCTCCACTGAGGGATTATATAAATCATAGTGCTACTCTGTGTTTTTATATGTGAACATATTACATGTATATAGTGACATCAAAAGTTAAATGTACCTGATAACTCCAGTTTTAAGTTTGAGGTTGCTTGAAACATTTTCAAATGTGGTTTTCTTTGATTAGTATTTTATGGCAAGCTTTGTTTACAGATTGGTTAGGTGTTAGAAGTGTAAGGAGGGAGGCACTGGAAAGTACACTGAGGAAGAAAAATAAATATAAAACTCTCTGTTTACACAAAGCTTACAAAGTGGAAACTTCAAAGCAAGGAAATGTCAAACTACATTTGTTTATTCTAATTTCCTTCTGCTCCTTCATCCTCATGCATGAGTCTGTTGTCAGTTTTCCTACAGAGTAACTCTGCCTCCCTCTGGGCACAGGCTGGATGCACAACAAGGCTGAAACCAATATTTCTCTAAAACTCCACTTGTTACAGAAGTCATATTGGAAGTTCTAGCAACTTAATCATATATGGTATATTTTTCCAGCAACAGCTCTACGTTGGAACTGAGTCAGTCGTAGCACAAGTGAAGTTTCACCAGTGTGACATGTATGGCACAGCCTGTGCCGACTGCTGCCTGGCTCGAGATCCCTACTGTGCTTGGGATGGTATCTCCTGCTCCCGGTACTACCCCACAGGAATGCAGGCAAAGAGGTGAGAACTGGTTATTTCTGTGAAATCTCTTTTGAAGAATAGCTTTAATAAAGGCTCCTAATGCACTGATGGATTGTTATGACAGATGAAGCCCAAAGTTTTGAACCAAATGAATACCATGGACAATTTACATGAATGAACCATAGACCACAGGAATAATATATGAGTGTATATATATAAAAAAGCAAGACAGGACATAGTAATGTGGATGGTGTACATGGATGTGTAGAAATTGTGGAACGTGAGCACAATGTAAATGTTATGGAATAAGGGCTGGATATTGCCTTAATTTCAGCTGGGACAGAATTGTTTTTGTCTGTTATGTCAGATGTGATGGCATGTTTTGATTCTAGGAGAAAACAATGTCGATAACGTTAGCAGTGTTTACATTTGCCTGCTAAGCAGTTTTGTACAGAGCCAAGGCCATTCTCTGCAAAGGGCCCAAGGAGCTGGGAGGGAACAGAATTAGGACAGCTGACTTAAAGTTTCCAAAGGGATATTCCATATCATATGGCATCACGTGGAAGGGGGTGGAAGTTCATATCTCTCTCTTCCACTGCTCAAAGGGCTGCAGGGGGGTTAGTGAGCAATTGCTTGTGCATCACTTGTTATATGCATGTATATATATTTGTCGTACTTGTTATCCTTTTCCTTTTCTTAGTAAATAGTTTTATCTCAATCCACAAGTTCTACTTTATTTATTTATTTTATTCTCTCCTTTATCCCACTGGGAAGATGGTGGGGGGGGTGGGGGGGGGAGCAAAGAACTGTGTGATGCTGAGCCACCTGCTGGGTTAAACCACAACAGACATAAACTGCATTGCAAGGAATACTTTATGGATGAAACATAGTTATTGTTATGACTACTTAGTTAGTTATTTTTATGACTACTTAGTCATTATACGAAGAAAGTTTTAAGCAAGTCTCAATTTCCTTTTATTTCTTTTGGTTAGCAAAGATGGATGTTTCATTCTTTATTACATCGGGGATATATTTTTTGCAGTATTTATACAGTGAAGATGTCACAAAACAATAACATATTCAGTAGAATTTAGGGGAAAATAAAAAAAAAAAAAGAAAAAAAAAAACAACAACAAGAAGAGTCTGGTAGCCACACACATCCAGCAGTGAAAGTAGGATGTCCACAAAAGCTGAGGTTAGGTGAATTTATAAATCAGGGTTGTTCTGGAGGCCCATTCAAATCATGAACCTAATTTGGGTGCTTTAACAACCCCTGGGTAGAATCCTCTCCATTCTGAGTTCCTTATTCATGGCTTCTGCCCTCATTCTTAGTGCAATGATTTCTCATCTTTCCCTCCCTCTCAAACCCAGGCTCTCTAATTCAGCAACAAAGATATGATCAAAATATAAAATGTATAATTTAATCCAGACATTTTCACAGCACTTACAAAAGATAATGAATGCAGAAATTGTTGGATAACATGGCTTTTTTGGGTAGTGAACATTAAAAAGTCAAAATGAGAAATACTGCCAATGAGAGCATATTTAAAAATCTCCTGGAGTTACTACTCTCAGGGACAGGTTAAACCAAGTAGAAAACCTATGTCATCTATGCAGGCTCTGGTTTCCTGCTCCATGTGAGAAGACATTGGCCCCAGATTAAGAAAGATGAACAGACGGGCCAAGCAGATTCATGTCCCACAGGGTACATATAAATTGAGTTATTGTCATTATAATGCTTATGGGTTAGTTATCTAATATGTAATTACCATCTGGGGAAGAGGGTAAGGGGCAAAAGCTTTCCTACCAGCCTGCTTAGGCTGCACCACGTTTATGTTGTTCTGCAGGCTGTTTGTCATCCATGAAAAGATAAGAGAAACTTGCTCACTCCTTAAATCGGTTACACATTTTTAGCATATTTCTCACCTAAGACAACTTCCAGAGTAGCAGCCCCTAAGTTCCCTGATGGATTTATCCAGGGTTCAGTGATATGGGCAGCACCCCGGCAGCACCTTCCTGTGCTTTACTTCCCTACAATTCATCAGGTCAGTCTCTAAAAATAAAAAATACTTCTCTTATCACTCTCCTGATCTCAAGATAAGAACTGCAGCAGTGGAGAACAGATTTACACTCTGTTGAATGTTCTCAAGGTCTGTAAAACTTGTTTTACACATAAGAGCTCGGGGAACAGACAGAGAGAACCATAGAATTGAAAGGAATGGATAGTATTTTCTTTGTTCACTTTAACTTGTGCCAAAAGCTCAGACCATCTTAACAGTTATGAGCTTGTGTGAACTGTGCAGGAGATGACAAGGCAAGGAGTGCTCCTCGGGACACGTGCACAGAAGTTGTTTAAGCTACCTTCTGCTGAGAAGGTGGAACCATTACTAGGTAGATCAGGTCTCATGAGACAACATGGAGTTTTCTCCTAACTTATAAGAGTTATCACCTTCTCAGGTGATAATCCTGTCATCACACTAGACACAACTGACGCCACACCCCAGAGCAGACATCTCTTAATTTGGCTTGGTCTTGGCTTAGAGTTTGGCTTAGATTCTTGCACAAGTTATGTAGGCTGGCCTTCTGAATTGTAGGAGCAGCCCTTGCTAGTGCAGTTAAGAAGAATAAAAGCTCTCTTTTAGTTTCTGTTCTACTGGCCTTGAAGTGAAGTGGAGATGTACAGTATATCCTGCTCCCATTGGTTCACATACTGTGTGCTTTAGACCTGTAAGGAATAACAAATGTCTAGAGAAGCATGAAATAGAAAAACTGTAAACTAACACATATGCAGGATACAGAGAACTGCAGCAGAAATTAAAAAAACACACAAAACACATAACCAACCCCTTGTTTGACAGCTGGTACTATTTTTTTTTTTTTTTAATTTTGAAGGCCTGTATTTAAATTATTTTCAAATGCATAGTCTGTATAATTAATTAAATATGGGATGTAATTAGGAAGACTTAAAAACTGAACGAGAAGTCCCATATCCCGGTGCTGGCAGTGCAGAACACTACAGTGCTATAGTAGTTACAGGTGAGCAGCTCTGGGATACTGCAGATATTTTAGATGCCAGAAGGAAATTATTTTGCATTCAACTTCAATGAAATATTCTTTGAAAAGCAGAGAGTTCCAGGATTTAAATAGCCGCGTTAGCTGACTGTTACCTCAGGAATCTGATTTAGGCAGGTTCAGTTTTGATCCAAACAAGTATGAAATTCCTCTGGTGAACTTCACTACGTCAGCCAGGTTGAAAAAGGGTTGGATCTTAAAATAAATCCCGCTCACTTTGAGTAGATCTGTTAACACGAGCGCCTTACTGCGCACTAACCGCAACAGGCCGCCAGAGGGCGCCATTGTGCGGAGCTGCGCGCTGCTGCCGGCCCGGCCCCGAGGGGTGAGCTCGTTTTACAGCTGAGTGTTTTTTCCTAAGGGAAAAACACTAATCAAGCTGATAGGCGGAAGAATATTTTAAGCATTCAGTTGTTTTTTTTTTTTTTTTGTTAAGTTTCTACTTATATTGCCTTGAAAAATATCTTGAATTGCTGTGCCTTACATTGTATGCTGTCATTTGTGTAAAATGCTTTGCAGAGTAAGGATCTGGGTGCTAACTTAAATGTCACTCTGTTGTAACATTTTCTTCTGCATGTAGACTTAGTCTACTGCTTTATGTCTTCAAACTGCAATGAAGACTTCTCTCTCTGGATCTTTATGACTTTACCTCATCTGTCCCCGGGGAAATGGTAAAGAAACATGTGGGTGATGGTGATGATGACTGTATTCTTTTTCTGCAGATAATTTTTATTAAAAGTTCCAGATTACACATCCATGTACTCAGTCCCTGTGCTAAAAGTTGTCTTTGTGATATCTTATCTCTGCATTGTGTTTTTTGTTGTTCAAGGAATTCTGAATGAAATGATTACCAAGAAAAAAATATCAAATATAAGGCTTATGTCAGTGTTTGTACAATACATTTATCTCCCAGAACCTTACTGTGTTTCAGCACTGCTCCGTGCTCCTTCCTACTCTTGAAATACCATTAAGGGAAGGCATGGGTAAATGTATCTTTGTTCATCTCCACCAAAATGCCACCAAACAAATGTTTCTTTGTCTTGAATGGTTCCAACATCCGGAGAAATATTCTATTTTACAGGACAAGGATTTTTTTAGTTCATCGGGAAGAATACTTAGTACATGCCTACAAACTGTCCATGTCCTACTAAACAGTGCTGCCTCTCAGCTGTGAAGTTTTCTTGTTTGTTTTTTCAAGGCTAGTGTTAGTAGTCTTTATGCATATTTGTGCAAGAGAATGTGTCTTCTGAATAATCTATATACTCTGATATGCAAAGCTGGTAGCACTACCATTAACACTTTACAGAGTTATCAGTAAGCACAGCTACCACATGTATACATTAAAATGTAAAATCCCAAGACACTTGAAAGCCCTGTTGCTATCTCTGAATATCAGCTTCTGTTTAGAAACATGCATGTTTAGCACCTAGTCTGCCTAGAAGTTCCCATGTTGCCCCCGCTGAATTTGCAGATTGCACTGATGGCAAAACATTGGCTCTGACACTCTGAATATCATTAAAGACTAAAGATGTTCTGTTGGTCCCTCAGTACCCCTAGATCAAAAGTCAATTTGAGTGACAGAACGGAGAAAATAGTCAGTATCTACTTGCAGTTTGGAAATATGACGAGTGTCAATGGTTTATGGGCTGCTTTGGCCCTGTTCCATGACTAATGGGGTGAGGGACCCATGGACCCATACCTGGGAAAGGGGAAAGGGTAAAAGGGAAAGAGCAGGGAGGTGGACCTAAAGACAAAACAGTGGCAACAATCTGAGGAAAACTAATTTACTGAATGGAAAATAACACAATGTAATACAGTAAAATTGGAACTGAAGTTAATAACTCAAATAAAGTGAGAGAGAGCATGTACAAAGCTGAAGGCCTTACTCTAAATCTGAAGACAAGACTGCCAGGGAGCATGCGCTGCCAAAATGAGCACCATAAAAGAGGGCAGTCTTAGAACTTGTGTGTGGTTTTATCTATCCCTCTGAGTGGTAAAAAAAAAAAAAGCAAAGTCCTCTGGGGGTATTTAGTTCTTCTTCTGAAAAAATTCAGAAATTCAGCAATCCATGGAACTGAAACATTAACTCTTTAATTCCCAATGCCTTAACTTGATATTATGATGTGGAATACCAATAAGAAAAATCATAAGACATGACAGATGAGTAACAGCCATGAGTAAAATCTAACATTGGTAGGTCACTCCAAAGTAATGTTTCCATGGAAACTGCCACAGATACAAAGAGCACAATAATACTATTTGATAGAGCAGATTCTCTGCTACAAAACATGCTTTTTCAGCAGTCACCGCCATTAGCTATGGATTTTTGCCAGTACTGAACAGGAGTCTACATACTACACTTGTAAAAGTCTGCAGTAGCAGAGGCCACCCGTTGTTTCACAGCTGCTTTCACAGCACTGTCACTAGGAAAATATTGCCTACACAAACCATCTTCCTTCATCCTGAGCAGATGGAAGTCAAAAGGCACCAAATCTGGGCTACACAGTGGATGGGGTAGGACAGTCCAGCCAAGATTGGCAGTGTGCTCCACAGTCTTCAAACTGGAATGGGGCTTGGCATTACTGTGCTGTAGGAGAAAGATTGTCTTCTTCTCTGTCCTGACTCTGGAAGTTTGAGTATCATGATGTAGTGGTCAGAATTGGTGGTTTGTCCAGGCACTTGTAAACTCAGAAGAATCATCCCTTTCTTGTCCCAAAAGACAGTGCATGTCACATTACCTGCTGAGGGCTACATCTTGAACTTTTTCTTCAATGCTGAGCTCACATGTTGCCACTCCATGGATTGTCATTTTAATTTTGACTTGTAGTGGTGACACCACCTCTCATCACTGATGATGATGCAGTCCAGGAAACTGTCAACCCTCATATTGGTTCAAGAGGTCCTGACAGACTTGCTTACAATGTTCTTTCTTTTCCTTTGAAAACATTCAGAGGACCTATCTGGTGCAAACTTTGTGATTTTTTAATATTGTCATCATTTCCAGTGCATTGAAGTATTCAGCTCTATACACAGCTCTTTGGGCTTACTCTGCTGATTTGCACGTATGAGCTGATTGAGATGCTCTTCATTTTGTGATGGGATAGCTATGCATGGGCATTTGGAGCATGACTTGTCTTTGATATTACTGAAATGCACCACCCACCACTGACACATTTTTGCTTCATAAACGCTTCCATGTCAGGTGCTGCTGTCAGACTGCTCCTCTATTGCCACCTGTCTCACAGCAACAAAATGTAATGGAATGCTGGCAGGAAGGTTGACCCTCTACTTCCATACCATCAAGATTCACCTCTGACATTGTGGACCAACATCATAAAATAGGAGGCATAACAATGAGACCTTCATAATTTCAGTAAAATCTATTTGCGCCAATTAATAAATCTGCCTTGTATATATTCATATTGAGTTATTTAAAAGCAGAGAAACATTACAGTCCTTGAAAGGCCCAGGTTGGAACTGGCCTCAGAGATCGTCTGGCTTTTCATGGCAAGAACAGAACCTAGGAGTGATTATCTAACACCTTGTCTAGCTGAACTTTAAAAGCAACAGCTGTTGGAGGATCTTTTTTATTTTATTTTTTTTACAGATGAAATCATAGGTTGAGATGAGATAAAATAGCAATGCATAAATGACTATCTTTCTCAACATTTTTAGGAACCAAGAATTACCTCTTCATGTTTTTAATGAATACTTCCTCATTGTATACCAACAATCTGTATGCTAAACACATTTTCTCAAAATATTTTATTTTTCCTTTCCAGGCGCTTCCGCAGGCAAGATGTACGACATGGAAATGCAGCTCAGCAGTGCTTTGGCCAGCAGTTCATTGGTAATCTACTCGTACCTTTACAAACTGTTAGCAAATGACTGACCCAGAATGTACAGATATTGCCAAAAGGCAAAAGATCATACATTGTCATTTTTATCCAGAAAAAAAAAAAGATATTTAATTCGTGGTTACACTTGAGCATATATGGTATCCTCCTGTTTAACTGAGTGAAAACCAAATAGATGAACAACTCATAAGAAGCAGCCACAAGTAATTAGCAGTGTGAAGGTCTGAGATTTGTTTCTTTGTGTATAATCTTAGTGGGATCATGGCCCAGTTTGCTCCACTTGTTTTATGTCCACATTCTATGAGAATCTGATATGATAGGAAGTCAGACCTCCACCAGGCACTACTTAGAAGTAACTATGTGGTTGGATGTAGATTAAATTTCAGTCTTAAAAGTAACTCTAGCCTGAAGTCAGAAGGTAGCAAGCACTGTCAGAAACAAACTGACATATATATGATGTATATTTTAAAATCTTTCTTTTCCTTCCAGGAGAAGTCCTTGAGAAGACTGAGGAGCGATTGGTTTATGGAATAGAGTATAACAGCACACTTCTGGAGTGTACCCCTCGGACCTTACAGGCAAAAGTAATCTGGTTTGTCCAGCGAGCCCATGAAACTAGGAAAGAAGAGGTAACTATTGTTAAATCCTAATCTTTTAATTAGTTACACCCATGGCTAGGAATACTACATCTTCACTGAAGGGCCTCCATCAGTTGCTAAGTATAAGGGAAGATCATGATCATCTGAGTCATTATGCTCAGTAGACCTGGTAATTCCATCTGGTGTACAAGTTCAGCATCTTGAAATTGAATAAGTATTTGAAATGCAGTTAAACTTATTAAGGTCTCAAAACAATAGGGAATCTACCACTTCTCTTGATATGTTATTGCAAAGGTGAAAAGTTTACATATCAGTCTCGATGTTAGTCTTGCTTAGCATTTGTTAGTTCTTGCTGCCTCACCCATTACATCACAAAGGTTTCTGAAAATGAACGTTGGTGATTCTCTGCTTCTTTTATGTATATTGCCCAATTGTAGAAGTACTTGATTGAGCTGTAGATGACCCTGTTCATTGCAGGGGAGTTGGACCAGATGGCCTTTAAAGGTCCCTTCCAATTCAAACAATTCTATGATTCTATGGTAATTCTATGCTTCATAACTGTTACCATATTTGATTCATCCATTTGATACATCCATGATACACATCAGTGTAGCTAACCTCATTTAGGGTATGGGAACACATAGGAGAAAAGCTTCTGACTATCATAGGGTATGATTGTTTTCCTTACTGCCTAGCAGCTAGGCTCTGCTGCAGACATGAGACCCCAGCTCATCCAAAGATATCTGTAGACTGAGTCTGAGGAGTAAGATTCATCAGATAGTGAACACGGACAGTTAGAATAAAGAGATCTAAATGGGTGCTAGTCTTTGTAGGCTGTCGTCAATGTCAGAGCAACTTTTGTTGCAGGTATAACCCATTGTATCATCTCATGTTAAACTAGATTTTTTCATTTGGTCATTGACTAGGCAAGCCATTCAATACATTCTACCTAATATTCAGCATCTTACTGTTAAATAGAAATATGAAGATTCCATTCTGCTGGGCATTCCTGCTGGCTGGGTCAGACAGCTCTGTGTTCCCTGCATTATAGCATCTCTGAATGCCCTATATTTAATAACTTAGTTCTCAAAAGCTGCAGAGGGAATTCCAGCGCCGCACTCGGAACTGAGGACTCAAGATTACAGTGGTCCTACATTCAGATCTCAGGTTAGATGTTAGGAAAAACTTCTCTGAAAGAGTGGTCAGGCGCTGGAACGGATTGTCCATGGAGGTGATAGAGTCACCAACCCTGGAGGTGCTTAAGAGGCATTTGGATTTTGTACTGAGGGATATGGGTTACTGGGAAATTCTGGTGATATGTGGACAATTGGATTGGATTATCTTGGAAGTCTTTTCCGACCTTGGTGATTCTATGATTCTGTGATCATAGAATGTTCACATCAAAAATGTCTGTGAGTGCTGCTTCAAAAACATTTGACAATGTAAAAGAGCATTCACAGAGATAGTTATGGCAGGTCAACTGGCAAAAGCCTGCTTGTTTTCCGTCCAGAAGTTTATTTGCATGTTTCAACCTAACTTCCCTCTGTGATTTACCCACGAATGACTAACCCATGCTGGGAAAGCAGAAAGCTGTCTGCTCTACTGTCTGTTCTGCCATACTTGCCAGATTCTGTGGACTGCTTTCCTTTCACAGCTCAACTTCTTATTTACTTCAAGTAAATATTTTATTTGCTTACAAACTCTGAATTAAAGGGTCTCAGATCCTTAATCTGCTTCTCAACATTTAATATTATATTCCTGAAAGTACTTTTCAGAAAAAAAAAAACAAACAACAAAACACTGATGTAATGCAATAATGCACTCTCTTCTATGCAACAATCTCTTTTTTCAGGTGAAGACAGATGATAGAATAATCAAAATGGAGCTTGGCCTCTTATTTTTGAAGCTGCATCGGCTGGATGCAGGGACTTATTTTTGTCAGACAGTGGAACACAGCATAGTTCACACTGTTAGAAAAATCACCCTAGAAATAGTTGAGGAAGAACGTGTAGATGAAATGTTCAATAAAGACTACGAGGAGGAGATACCTCACAAAATGCCATGCCCAATGCAGAGCAACATACCTCAGGTATCAAAACCATGGTACAAAGAATTTCTTCAACTGATAGGTTACAGCAACTTCCAGAGAGTGGAGGAATACTGTGAAAAAGTCTGGTGTACGGACAAGAAGAGAAAAAAGCTCAAAATATCTCCATCCAAGTGGAAATACGCCAGTCCTCAGGAGAAGAAGGCAAGGATCAGGCCAGATCACTACCGGTTGCCCAGGAACACAGCTGACTCTTGATGGACAAAATCATCTGCTCTTTCTGGGCAAAATTTTATTTGGACTTAAGTGAGAGGCAAAAATCAGTTTGGTTTTGGTAAATGAAACAGCTTTATATGTATGAAATATCAGGACTGAATACAAATATGTTATGGTAAGTTATACTGTACACTCATGATGACTGTTCAGAAGCATTTTACACAAAACCTTATCTAAGTAGGTCAAAACAATCAGAGTTTTGCATTAAGGAGGGTGTGACAATCTTCAGACTTTGAGTGCTTGACTCACTTTCTGTGTGGACCATGCTTGTGCTGTATATTGTTGCATATGATGGCATATTTATGTAAATTCTAATAGCTAAGCATTAATGAGTGGGTGAAATATAGAACGTATCTTTCCTTGTTTTCACAAGTTTCTCATGGTTCTGAAAGCAGCATGTTTTAAGATCTTTCATTTTGATTATGACCAGTTCTAAATCATCACTGAAAACAGTGAGATATGTTAATATGGTGTCCTGCTGTTTCTAAAGATAATGAAGTGAAACCCTATTTACTTCCCACAATTATTCGTCTTATCAGTTGTTTATGAAGCACAGTGTACTGTCACGGCTATGTAATATTACCTAGTAACTCAGTGTAAGTCAAATGCATGCTGAGAACACAAACAGAATGAAAATCTTCAGCACATCTATATGAAATGTTGGAATAATAGTTTAGATTGAGAACAAGTTATCTTGTCTCTAGTAATGGACACTGCCTTAGTGACACAAATTAAGGGAGTGCCCTCTTGTGGCAAAACAGACATATTTTCTCAAGAAATGTGTGTAGCTAAGAAGTATTCCTTGATTCACAGCTGGTTTGTTTTCAGCCTACACTTCTCATTTTCAGCATACACTTCTCATCTCCATTTGCCAAATCCACAGATTTAGAAGGTAGTGTTGGAAGTCACTCATCCTGGAAAGACAGCATTTAAAGTAATCCTTTATGTCATTAATGTAATTTTGGGATGTAATACAAAGTTAGGAAGTAGACTGAAACAAGAACAATGTTATTCTATTGTTATTTCTATTGTTTCACAGTCTGATCCAGGCATATTTTCCTGATACGTGATCTCTGGTCAAAAGAGCTAATTTGCTGCTCTTCTGCTTGATACTAGGAAGGGAGATCAAAGAAGTAAGTCACTTACAATCTAGAACTTTTCAATGAAAAAAAAAAAAAAAAACCTTTTATTTGAGCCCAAAAAATAACAGCTACATAAATTGCAGCAAATCACTACATGGAAAATCTGATATTACAAAATGGGCTGGATAAATAGCAATAATAACTAAATTAATGGAAAGAAAAGTTACTAGCAGAAATGAGTGAAAAATAAGGTAACTCCTCAAACAAAAACACAATGCCAGTAGAGTAATAGCCAAGCTGTTACAGATTATGGTGCTGCCAAGAAAATATGCAAAGGATTCACCAGCTGTAATGAGGTTCCTATACAGCTTCAACTTCTAATCAGAAAGCAGAATTTTGAATTAACATCCTGTAGAACAGAGGTTTTCTAGCTTTCCTATGCTGACAGAGCTCACCATGGATGCTGATGTAGTGCCCTCCAAGCGCTGTGTGAGAAGGTCTCAGAGCAGGAGTAGGGAGCTTTGCGGTGCCCCTCTGGAACTGACTGTACCAGGGTTTGGAAAGAGCCTGTGTGCACACTGCCAGCAAATGCTCATATAACAGCAGATAAGCCTTTTCATCAGCCAGTTATCCTAAGGAAAACAATTTATTGGGAAGTCTGCACTTTCTTTAGCTAGATTGCCTGTCAGAGAGATGGGAATGGACACTGTGCATTGCCTTGCATGAACGTGCAAGGTTGCTAACTTTGATCTGATACAGTAGACTGGCTAAATTCACTTTTCAGTGACAGTTTAATGGAACTTAGCTGCAGTTAGGATCTCTGTTTATTTACAGCTATGTGGAAAGTGCTAGCATTGAAGTCTATGACAAACTGAACACAGAATAAGCATCCAAATTTTATAATTAATCCATTGTACTCTTACCCTGGCATCCCTGACTGGAAAACTGCTAAAACACCACTGATATCATCTGATGAATTATGGAGCCCACTTCTTTTCAATAGTAATGGGACTTAAATTTTACTTTTTTTTTTTTTTTTCCTGATTACTTTGTTAGTATCTAGTGCCAAATGTACCATTAATGGACTGTAAGAAAAGAACAACAGCATCTCGTCTGTGTAATATAACTTTATGTCTCATTCTCTGAGATTTCAGGTAGGAATCATGTGATACACAAATCAGGAATCCTGATTTAATACGACTGTGTATTTTAGCTCCCCATCTCTTTATCGGTTACGTATGGAGAATTCCATTAATTTTTTATTAAGAGTTTAAATTTCTAGTTCACACCTTGCAGCTTCCCTAGTTGACTGAGAATTCACAACTAAAAGATTTTGTTCAGAGTGCTACAACATCTATGAAAGAAGAGAAAGACTGACAGTAATGTATTTTGGAAGGATACGCACAAATGTGCTCATACATAATGTTATTTAAAATGCTTCTTTGTATATATGGAGGGCATTGCCTGCTTCTTTTCATTATGAATTTGATGTATTTTGTATGTGCATGAAGTGGTCAAATTACAAATATAATTAAGAAACATATTTGACTGACATCATTTGTATTATTTATCATTATTCAGTTTTACCAGACAATGCGATCATGTGCATGGTCATGAGTAGATTTAGATTTTCAACATCAGGTAGATTTGGGAAAGTTGTGATTAAAGCATCATCTGTTGCATGGAAATATTTTTGAGAGTGCAGCATGATAAACCAGAAGATTCTGATTTATAGACATTTATTGAGAAACAACCAGTTGGAAAAATTTGAGTTCTGCCCTGCTGCCTGATGAAGAACAAACCATGTAGACCACTTGTACCAAACACTTATTTCTAGTTTGCACTCACTTTTCTGTTGTCAATGAGACTATTGCCACCTGTTCGTACTACTGTGGTCTCAGACTCTATAGGGGCATCTAGTTGGGAGAGTGCTGGACTGCAGTGAAATCCCTGCCTTTTATGTATCAAAATAGGCCTTTAAGGTCTAAGCAAATTTTCTGCAGCATAAAACACATCTCTTTATGTAGAACAGATTTGTGAAATAGATGAAAATAATTACCTAAATCCAGATGCTGGAAAAGTGGTCGTATTGCAGGAAGTGCTTGAGTTAACTCATATAGTTAAGAAGTTTTTATTTTTATTTTTTGATTTGTGGAGAGGAAAATACAGTTTTCTTTTCCTCAAAATGAAACCAGACAGTTACACTTTCAAAAAGTCCATTAATCCCCTTAGTCTGCCTTGGAGCAGTAAAGCTGGAGCTATTAACGCAACTTTATATCTCTGGGTCCAGAAGGTACAAATGCCTTTGAAAGCTGCACTGTCCAGATAAGAGGCAATGAAAGTGAGCTTTTCTACATTTGTAACCTAGCAGGATACCTGCAATGCCTATCAGCCCTGGAATCCTGTTCAGTTCCCCAAATTACTGTTTTTAAAGGAGAATTCATGTCCAGTTAGCATGAGTATTTATCACAAATGAAGCAACAATTGACAAGTCCTATCTTTGGGTGATACTTCTGCTAACAATGAATTATTATCATTTTTATTTTAATGAAATAATTTAACTGACTAGTGCTATAAACAAGAAAATGACAGCACTAGCAATGTCAAGAAAAGCTAGTAGTCATGAGTTAATCAAGATTTTACAATTTCTGAACATATTTGCCAAGCATCAGCCTAATCCATCACCATAGTCCCATTTGTCAAATAGCTTTGCCCGTTTCGGATGATGCACCTTATCAGCACTGGAATGAGATATGGCTGTCATGTAATGTTGAACCAGGAAATATATTGTTAAGCTTTTGTGCACATGTGCTTATAATTTGCTGAAGTGAGAGCTGCTATGCAGAAGTGCGGGATTTGACATAGTTAAATGCAATTGGAGCCTGGAAGCCTTGGCTGCCTGATTCCTAGATTTCCCAAGATTCTTAACCAGAAAGAGCAGATTTAACTGGAGGAGGAGAAGGGACAATTTCAGAAAATCAGAATTGGTGTTTCAGTACGTCCTCTGGCTAAAGAGCCATGGTACAAGACTTATTTCAGCAGACCTGCCCAATTGCAACACAAGACAAATTCCAACTTCATATTCTTTGCAGTGCTAGTTAGTTCAGGTGCAGAATTTCATGGCTTCAGGAGTGTTTTTTGCATGTACTTGAAAAAATGTATTTGAAGTACAGCCTAGGATTACATTTAATGTGAGTGCACATGTGTACATTATGAACCCTCAGTATATGTCTAGTCAGATTTGAGAGATGTTTCAAATTCAGCACGCCCAGCAAAACACACGTATAGTTCATGCTGAATTTTTTTCTCATTAACTTTGAAGAATCACATTCACTACATGCCCTCAACATGAATTTCCAGCATGTCCATGAACACATAATAATGTCTCATTAATAATAATAATAGTAATAATAACATTAACAAACAGCTGTAACTCACTATCTTCTCTCACTAATAATGAGATGAGATGTGTGGACCAATGGGCATGATAAATGGACTATGATCATTTTCTCATTTTAATTTGCTCACTGGATTAAAAGGTGCTATTAATAATCAGAATTTGAAAAATGCACTGCAGACTGTCAAAATCAGGTAATGGAAATATTCTACCATACAGATCATCAGAATTTCATTTACTGGATTTTCTTCTGCTTAAGTGTGTTACTTACCACATTAATTTGGAATCATGAAAAAGTAATGAGCATTTGTTAGTGCTTTTAATGTTCAAAGAATTGTTTAGGTACTGACTGATCTAGTTTCACAACAGCCACCAGAGGGATGGAAGTACATTTTAGCATCTCTTACTGTAATTCACAGAAGCAGAAAAGGGCACACATTGCTCCCCTATGGCACAATGCCATGCCATGCTGCGGCAACGTATGGGGTAGTGCTGGGTGAGCAGAAATTTAAAACACCATAGCATTGCAACATGGAGAGCCCAGGCTGTGCTCCAAATGTGCTGTGCCCTGGCACTGTAAGGGCTCTGTATGTTGTAACCACAGTCTTTTCCAAGCAGCTTCAGCTTATGGTAACCTGTGGGAATAGAGATTGCAACCTACCTGCTCATTTTTAGATATGTTCATTAGGATGATATGATTCGTCAGATTAATTCCATCATGAGGCTTTAAAGTAATCAGAAAGCTCATTTCAAAACAATTTTTGTCTCAAAGGAAATACTCCAAAACGTCAGTATAGCTGAAAATACAACCACTGCTTCTGAGCGATTTTGTTTTAAAGAGCTAGCAAATAAACCCAGTGGGGTGGATGAAGTTGACAGCATTCAACAAGAAATCGATATATCTTGGGGAATGTTTCTGGAAGAAGATTGAAAAAGAATGAACACAACAGCAGCTGAAATCACTAAATAATATTCTCTTGCTCATTCTAAAGACATGGTTCCTTGTAGTCTACTTTTAATAAGAAAACATTATACAGGTTTATTCAGAAACTAGGGGAATTAGCTTTATGTGGATACCATAGTTATTTAAATATAGATATTCATAAATCTGGTGAAACTTCCAAACAGTAGCTGCCTTCCTTTGTAACTTCCTGCCTTTTTATTATTGTGAAAATATAGAAATGTGGCTTTGTTGCTTTTTTTTTTCTTATGTGCACTGACCTTTTAACAGTATGCTCATGATAAAAATTCATTCAGTCTCCAGAATATGAAATATCCTTTTGGAATGATGAATGTTCCAGCCTAGAACGTATCCATTTCTGTTCTGCACTGAGGATTTTTGATTGTTTTTCATGTCTTTGTAGCACTGTTTCATCTGTTTCATGAATTTCATTAAATATTACACTAGGCAGCTTAATATTTGGCTGTGTTATTTATACTGGTGTGGAGTTAGAGTCTATAGTGATCTGAGAATGGCTCACCCAAGAAAAGACCTTGAATTGTGATTTGTTATCAAAGTTCTTGTGCCTGAGTGAAATGTGAACTGTGGGGAAATTTTTCATTCATTGCACAGATAATATGCTCCAGAAAAGCAGAAACAGTGTTTTAGCCTTAAAAAAAAAAAAAAAAAAAA
>VXAB01004368.1:396416-434463 GCA_013399175.1 Odontophorus gujanensis
AATAAATAAATAAATAAATAAATAAATAAATAGCTACCACAATTTCAAAACATTTTCTATCCCATCTATCCTTTTCAAAGCACTTACAATGCACAAATTAGGAAACACAGCCTGCCTGAGGCATGGAGGTATCACACACCTTTTTGGTGTGTAATGATTTGTCTGATGCTCAGTCCTAGCTAATCTTTGAGTCAAAGAAATAACATCAACTCCTTTTGAAATCCACTAGTCATGTTGTGACACAGCATAAATATTCATTGCTACCTATCCTGGCAATTAGAAAGGAGTCCATCATAGCCTGAATTTCTGAAAATGCTGAACTCTGTCAGGTAGATGGACTCTAGTCCCACAGTATGAACTGCAGAAAGGCATACTTAATCCTTGTATTGAAAATCATTGCACTACTGGTCTTAGCAATAAAGTTATTTCTCAGACCACTTACTTTTTGCCTTGCTGAGCTTAACTGGGTTGGAGGATTTTTGCAAAAAGTTTGAAGTTTCTCCATTCAGGTTGAGGTAAAAACAAATAAACAGCAGACAAACAAATAAATAAAAGACATTAAGAAGCTGTGGGGCTGCATCAAAAGAAGTGTGGCCAGCAGGGAGAGGGAGGTGGTCCTGCCCCTCTGCTCTGTGCTGGTGGGGCTTCACCTGAAATACTGCGTTCAGATGGGGAATCATCAGTACAGGAGAGATGTGGACCTGCTGGAGCACATACAAGGGAGGGTCAGAAAAATGATCCAAGGGATGGAACACATCTCCTATGATGGCAATCTGAGACACTTGCAGCTGTTCAGCCTGGAGAAGAGAAGGCTGCTTGATGACTTTGGTAACAGCCTTTCAATACCTAAAGGAAGGCTGTAAGAAAGAGGGAAACAGACTCTTTAGCTGGGTCTGTGGTGATAGAACAAGGGGAAATAGCTTCAAGCTCAAAGAGGGTAGGTTTAGGTTGAATATAAGGAAAAAGTCTTTTACAATGAGCTTGGGCAGGAACTGGAAAAAGGTTGTTTAGAGATGTGGTTGTTGCTCTGTCCCTGGAGACTTCCAAGGCAAGGCTGGATCAGGCCCTGGGAAACCTGATCTAGCTGTGCAACTCCCTGAGAACTGTGGCAGAGAGCCCTTGTAAGGTATTGATCTCTATGGAAAGACTAGGACTATCTACTACGATGTAATTTGTGACCTGCTTTTCTGATACACTAATCACCCATAGTTCCCACCTAGAAGATACACCCAGCTTTACTTGGAAGGCACTGCACAGAAGTAGTGCATGCTCAAGTCATACAGCGAAGTTGCCATAGCATACATTCAGTCCTATAGATAAAATGTGCCCTAGAGCTTCTTGATTCAGGCATAGCCTGTTCCTCACATACCAATATGCAAACTAACTGCAACGACATCAAAAGGGGAAATTGGCACTTATTTTGGTTATTAGATGCCTTCAGTTATAAGGTGAAATTAACCATTTGAGTTTATGATATACTCAGATGCCAGCGATGAGCCTCAAAGAAATTTGAAAAGTTTCTGTCAGAGATGTGTTCAAATAGCACACAGTTTAACACATTGGGAATAACTGGTACAAATATTAAGGAAAATATTGAATGACTTCTAATTTTTTGGTGTTCCAAATAAATCAGGAATCCTACTGGAAGAGTTATGACTTCCTTTTGATACAGATGGCCAAGAAGGCATACATACTAAAAATAAAAATAATAAAAATAAAAATAAAAAGCTACAAAAGTAATTAATTGTGATGTTTTTTAACATTTGAATAATGAGTCAGACCTCACTATTATTTTTATATTTTTATTTCCTTGTTTACAGTATGTAATCTAGTGCAATTTTCTATCTCTTATAGAGGCACCTTTCAGATTAGGTTTAAAACTATCACTTTTTCAGATTGAGGTCAAAGAAGCTTATTCTCTGAGAGCTGTATAAAAACATTGCTTAAAATAATTACTATAATGCAATATGAATGTTAAAACAGAAATTGTGAAAATGATTTGAAGTACACATGGAGAACCTAGACAAAGGTAAAACTATACATTACCCCTGACAGTCAGGGATTTAATATTCTTCTGTAGTTGTCATGGAGAGAGAACAAGTCCTTTCTTTGATCTTGGCAAAAAGATTCATATCAGCAAGTCAAGTTATAAAAAATCAGTTATACAGGTGCAAACTTTTACATTAAAATGAAGCTGAGAACATTAAGAGTATGATTTTTCCTTAATAAAGTTCATATCTGCATATGTGTACACTTGTGCTATATTGCTCATCATAATAAACTTCCTTTTGATTTTTGTGGGGAAAACAGTCATATTTTGTTGGAACTGAGATTCAGCTTTCACCTTCTAAGTTAATATTGATTCTGGAAATGCTTCAAAGTATTTTTAACTGATAATTTTATCACTTCACAACAAGACTTATGATATATCATTAATACTTTCAAGATGCAGAGAAAAGGTCAAAGTCACTTTTTTCCAAAAAAAGGTCAATCAGAAATTTAAATATACTGATAATATTCTTTTAGCTGCTCCTGATTATTTGGGGAAATTTTCCAGAAGGTGTCAGGTTATCTCAAACATATTTAGTGACCTCAGTGCATTGGCTAAGAAATTATTATGGAAAAGGAAAAGATAGGTAGAAAGACTTTAAAATATTCCTCTTTATGCATTTACTTGCATTTGGACAAACAGCATAGCTCAGTGGGACCTCAATCCTAATTTCATGTCTCTGTTATCTCCTGTTCTTAATTTTTTTTCTTGCAACTGAACAGCATGTGAAAGGGGCCAGACTCGAGGGAGCAGCAAGGAAAGAGTCTGCGTTACCTCTTCTGGCAGGGCAGTGGCCTCACCTACCAAGTTCAGGCCTGCTGCCCAAAAGTAAAGAAATGAGGCAAGCTGGGGACAGCAACCAAGCTCAGCCCAGAGTCCAGATCAGACAAATCCATAGCAATGGGACAAGCCCAAACCCTAGCTGGGAAGTCATGCCTGTGGACCAGGGTCAGGACCAGCACACGTCAGAGCTTAAATGAAGTTTCCAGGCAAAGGGTACACAGATCTCTTTCTTTAACAAGTCAGCAAGTTTGTAAGTCTGCATTATAGAAAAGCTGTGTTTGAACAACCAAACCAGTCGCATTGGAGGAGGTGGAGAGGGTTGAAGAATTTGCCAAGATCTTCATTGCACACAGGTCTGTGACACAGATGTGGCCATAGAATCATGGAATTGTAAGAGTCGGAAGGGACCTCTAGAAATCATCAAGTCCAACCCCCTACCAAAGTAGGCTCCCTAGCTCAGGTTGCACAGGTAGGTGTCCAGGTGAGTTTGGAATACCTCCAGGGGAGACTTCACCACCTCTCTGTGCAGCCTGTGCCAGTGCTCCGTCACTGCACTGTGAAGAAGTTCCCACACATTTGTGCAGAACTTCTTATGCTTCAGTTTGTGGCCATTTCCCCTCATTGTATCTCCACACACTGCAGAGAAGAGTCCAGCCATGTCCCTTTGCCTCCTGCTCCTTAGATATTTATAGATGTGGATCAGATCCCCTCTGAGTCTTCTTTTCTCATGGGCTTTAATATGACAGCATATCATGACTGTTTTACACCTGGTACAGATCCATGCCACATTAAAAGATCTGCCAAAGAGCTTTGTGTAGCATGGGAGCACAGAACAGCCCTGAGGCTGGCAGGGTGAAAACCTGGTTTTTGTTCTGTAGCTGTAACCACACATGTTACTCTGGCTGTGTTCAGATGGTAAATCATCCTCAATGGTAAAGATGCAAGAAGTACACCGCAATGTAAAGAACAGACATTACACAGCTGAATTGTAAAAACTTGGGCTAGTCTGAGGGATCTTTATGAAAAAAGAATCACCAGTCATGCATTCACTAAATATGAATGCATGAAGGGAAGTAACTTTGAATTCCGTCTACACAAAAGCCTTAAAGTAAACATGCAGAGTAGTAAAGAATTGTGCTCTATAGTGGGGATCTATACAAAGTACCCACATCCATACTATATGCATGGAGTTGGTAGGGCTGTCAGGCAGGTCTAAGAGGAAAGTCTCTATACTGACAATGAACTGGAGCACTCAATTTCCTCTGTATGTGCCGCTTTGGGCAGCAGCCATCTCAGTGTCCTGGCTATGCAGATGTCAGAGGCTCATTGAAAATGAACCGATTTAGGCTGCTAAGTTTTGTTTTGTTACTTCTGAGATAGTAAGCGATAACAAAATGCATCATTCAAAGAACAAAAATGCCAAAACACATAATGCTTGATAGACTTAGTGTTCAATAAGTAAAACTAGTTTTTCTTGTTCTCTGACATCTGAAAAGAAAGAATAGTAGTGTGCTGCCGATGTCATGAGATGAATGGAGATTAAACAAAAACAGATGTGCAGAATACCAAGTATGGTCTGGTATTACTGAAATATTTATGGATGTTTCTGTCTATGCCACTGCAAAGGCTCATATGGATGGTGAGGGTCTAACAGAAAAAAAAAGTCAGTCTAACAGAAAAAATATATCTCTTCTGTCTTAGTTTAAAAACATTGAAGCAATTCCATAATAGTTTCCCTTTAGAAGTGGCCTTGGTTCTCTGTCCAGTCTCAGTGAAAATCAGTGAGTGCAGTTTTCTGTGACAGGAAACCACTTTTAAGAGTTATTATCATAGGAAATCTATGTTTACTCCACTGTATTTAAGCAGTAGTACCTACCTATTGCAGATGCTGAAAAAAATGATGGTGTTTCTTGCTTTGTCAACAGTCACAAAAGGGCTATGTTGATGAAAAAGAACTTGAAAGGCGTGATGTAGCCTTAGAGGATGTAGCTCCAAGGAAAACATTTGGTTGTCCGTATTGATTTCACTCTAAACTTTTATCCTTACATAGTTGCTTTCTTCTGCTCTGGAAGTCTGAGAAACTTTTTAGGGAACCTTCCTATTTTCATGCACTCAAACTAGCTACACTTCAACTTGTCACATCTCTTTTAATGATTTTAACGATACTATGACAGAGTATGTTTGTGTCTGAGTCATTGAGACTATTATGTGTTTTTAAGTATGAAGCGCTGTATTTTGAGATCTAGAAAAGACAAAAAATTTAAATTGGTGAGATGTTCCAACCAACTTTATTCCTACATACAAATGGAAACACTTAATTGTAAGGTTGTGTTCTTCCAGCATCAAGAAAACATCAAGATAGTGAGGTATCCTTGGGATCTGATGGTGGATGTACAATACAGGACAGAAACTAGCATTTGTTTCAAGAGATTAGATGAACTGTTTGGTTTTCAGTTAACTAATCACTGCTAGATATCTATTTCAGTCTTCCTGTGTAAACACAATCTTTTACTGCAGCAACATGTCCTACTTTCAAAAGGCAACATTAGAGCATTTTAATATAAGAATGTAGGGGGTAAGAGTTTATAAGCTATTACTTCTGTACTCTGCTATTACACTGAATTCATCATTGTGTCATCCAAGTTTTTTATTTGTTTTCCTTTGAAGGTTTGTAAGCCTCTCTGTTTTTACTCCTTTACTGATTTAATATTGATTTTCTCCATTCTATTTTCTGTAGTAGCCAGTTAATCGTTAAGTCTGTTAAGGTAAGAATTAACATTTATAAATACAACAATAATAATGAGAAGTCAATGACATGATTACTCTGAATAATAAACAGAAGATAATTTTTTCTGTCAATTCAGAAAACATGTCATCAGGAAATATTGAGCAAAGAAGTAGTAGTAGTAGAAAATTGAGAGTCCTTCCAGAAAATCTATCAGCAACACCAAAAGTACATTTTCTGCATTGAAAAAAAATAAAAAAACAAATTTCAAAATTAAAATAACATGTCAGTCTGTATAGCGTTACAGCATATTTTATTTAGTTATTTATTCATATTTTATATAGAATATAAATCCATTAAGATATCAGAATTTCATTGTTCTGTATTAAGATCTCAGTGTGGGACAAATTATAATGCTCTGGTTTGAAAAAGCCCTCAGATGTGCCAGGTAACTTCTTCTACCATACCTTTCCACACCTTCAGGCTTCATAGCTAGAAACCTTGTCCTGAAATTAAATACAGTTGCAGATATAGTTGATAATATTAGCAGTGATTTTACTGGCAGTCATACAAAGAAAATCTTAATAATTGAAGTTGTTGCCCTATATCATGCCATAACTAACTCAGTGCTCGTTCCTTATTCCTTCTGGTTGTAGGGCAAAGAAGACTGGTTTATGCATGTGTCAGAAAGACTAACGCATCCTGCTTCATAAACAAAATCTGTGTAAACGAGATGTACAAAAGGCCAGAAAATCAGCACAGCTGTGAAGAAGTAAGTTGCTGAGCTGCTATAACTCACACTTAGTCATATAACCCTAACCCAAGAGTGATGGTTGGTATGTTACCTCTTCATAACACCGTTCCTTTCGGCCTTCAAGAGCAACGTGGAAGTATAAGGCATGATTTCTTGTTGGTCATTCTGCTCGTTAGATTGTTATATTTCAGGATATTTTTGGCCTCTTTCTACCCATCACACTGTCAAGACAATTGGAAGACAATGTGCTTTTCTTTTCTCCTTCCCGCTATTACAATGTACATGAATTAATATTGTGCTATTCTCTCTCCTTGTTACGATCTTTCTTAGAGATACAATATAATAGGAAATTATACCTTCTTTATGGAAAATATACCATCTTTAAAATGTTCAGTGACAACTATTGTGATAAAATGTGCTGCATTAAAATAAGTAACATGTACATACTCATTTTAGGGAAATAGAGGGTGGGTACAATTAGACAAAGAACAAATTGAAATAACCCTTTCTGGTAACAGAAGTTCATAATCCTCTGGAAGCGTCTCTGCTTCTTAGTCATAAGAAAATGTACCAATACAGGGTAGAATCTGCATTGATCCCCAGGGGATATTTTTCCCCTTTGTAGCAAAACAACCCATTAGGTAAACAGAGCTTTGTTGCCTGTAGCAACACGAAATTGCTTTCTAGCAGGATAGAAATGTATTTCAGTTCCCTTATCTTCTCTAACTTAAAAAAAAATAAAAAAATAAGAGATCCTCAGAAATACACAATTACAATTAAAATTATGCCTCACTTAATTAAGACTGGATGAATACGAGGAGAAAGAACAGATTCATTAATAAAAGCATGTAAAATATTCCATAATTTTTAGTGTTTACTTGCAGCTTACCTTATGTACAGCAGTGATAGCCTGACATTCAGTTATTCCAGCTGCCAGACAGCTTTGTATTATGTTTTCAGATGTTGCTTGACTTAGAGTAAATAAAAGTCTATTCTAAAATGTATTTCACAGGCTTTTGCTCTCTATAGCATACAATGTGTATTTTCCTGTCAGTACTCTCCAAAGAAAATAAAATCACAAATTAAACTAATGAAAAGAAAGCCCTTGAGACTGATGCTAGAAGCATGTGGAGTCAGCTAGAAGAGCTGAGAAAGGAGCACTAAACAGGAAATCTGAATCAGACCTTGTTGCCCAAACTCTAGTCTGTGTAATATAGTTGTAGTGTTATGAAAATAATCTGATTCGTGTTCAACTAAACAAATGAGTCACTGCTAAGCTTTCAAAGTAGAACGAAATCACCACCACAGTTAATCAGTGATCTCTGCTATGAAAAAAAAAAGAAAAAAAAAAGAAACAAAAAGAAACAAAAAATCTGAATATTTTTATCAAATATTCAATATCAAATGTCCATGGAAAATTTCCTGCTATATAAATACCTGGCTTATCCACATCTTAAATATCGTATATATCATATTTTTGAAGAAATTTGAGTCTTTTTCAGAAGTATAGTCCAGAAATGTGTAAGCTCAAAGAGAACAAAGAAGGGCATGGAATGGCTTCTGAACTAGGAACCAGTAAAAATAAAGTTTTTTTCAGTCATGAAAAGAGCTACAGAAGCCTGAATGGTATAGAGGTGAGTAGAGAACGATTAGTGACTGCCTCTTCCAACAAAAAAAAAACTTGGAGGGAATCAAATGAAGTCAGTAGAAAACTGCTTCAAAGCACAACAAAGGAGTTGGTGCTTGAGGCATGAGCTGCACAGGTCGAATAGCAAACTGGAGAATTTGAGAGAAGACAGATCTGCTGTGTTCTGTGAAATGCACATCCAGCTCAGAAAGTTCTTAGAAACAGAAGAAGTTGTAGGACAGGAGAGTGTTAGGTGAAATATTGCTATTCCAAATTAATTTGTCATGGAAATGGAGCCTGGAACCCATATCACCTAAAGATTTGTATCTAAAACCTGTTTTCAAATGTAGATGAAAGCACACTGTTTGCTGTTAAGGAGGGGTGGATATAGGATTAATGCACTTATTAGATTTAATGAGAGTTAGATTTAATGATGAAAAGAAAGGGGGTGGGGATCTAAATTTTCTCTCTCTACTTTTAAATCATTTGGGAAAGCTTTGGAAAACATATTTTTGTCCCTACATCTTAGCTATTCTTATTGTTTCTAACTCTTTATTCCTTGGCTGTCATATATTCTTTTACTTGATATGGATAGCAATGATATGGATATGGAATTATTCGGATAGCAATGGTTGAAATGTGATGACAAAGAAAAAACTGAACAGAAAGAGAAATAATGTGAGAATTTATTTAAAAGACTGAGTTGGAGATACTTTGTAATCGTCTGGGTTTGGCTGAGTTATGTGGGTTTACAGTGGAGAATAAGCCTTTTATTTAAAAAAAAAGATAGAAATATAATTATATAGATGGTAGGTAGTGACACAAATTGAGATATATTAATGCTGCTCTGGAGAGAAATTCTCCAATAATTTATAAGTCATGAGGGAATTAGAACCAGTTTCTCATATTCTGTTTAGCAGTAAGAACAGGCCTGAGAATCGTTTGGTCTGTTTATATAAATATATACAAATAAATGGTAGTAAACTGGTTATAGAATAAATCTTAGTTTCTTTAGTTTATAAAAAGTTTAGAGAAACTTTAAAATCATATGCAGAGATCTGATAATTCTTGCAAGGGCCACCACTTGCCATTTTGAAAGCATAAAATGTTGGAATCACGTTACTAATTTTGACTTCAGTGTTCTCATATATATATTTTTAAATGCATAATCATAGTCCATATGACGTTGAAACAGTATGAAAATATGGAAATTCAACACTTTTTATAGAAAGTGAGAGGAAAATATGTAAAACCAATATTTGTGTATCTGAAACTATTAATTACCTTATAGATAGATTCCTGACTTTGAAGTATCTGAGATTACTTGAATGCCTGGTTTTATCTCCTGGATTGTGTGCTATAATAATAGTTCCAGTATCACATTTCTAAAATAAATGCTAGTGCTTATTAACTCAAAATGTGCCTTCTGTGAATATTCTGCAATAATAGCTTAAAAAAATGGTACTGTGTTGAAGTATTTGCCAACCAGAAACCATGTAGATATGATTGGTGCAGGGAAATGGAGAGCAAAATTAACTGGAAACTGATGAAACTGTTCTTGACTAAGAAATGCAAAAATCACACCTAGCAAAAAAGTATGACCTCCATCCCTGCAACTGCTTCAGAAATGACATCAGAGGGATTTCAGTACACACAACTCTATGTGCACTTACCAGAATTTTCTGAATATGCATTATATTGTTTATGTGTTAAAAAAGCTCTTCTGAAATAAGATCTGTAATGTTATCTCTCCAATCATTTCCTGTTTGTAATGGTTTCTAATTAATGTGGTGCCTTTCATAGATTTTCTTTTATATCCTAACTTTTCCTTGACTGATTATACATCCAATATTTTCTTTCAGTACTTTATTTGTAGATCTTGCAGCTGCCAAAGTACAGAAATACCTCTTTCATATTTTCAGGGTTTCATATTTCTTAGACACCAAACGTTTGGTTACATATCAAGGTTGATTTATTCAAATTTGCATACATTTCCCTTCATATTAAAGAGTCTCCCCATTTCCAGAATATTCTTATAGTCAGAAGACTCTTCCCATGAAATATATACTAATCGCTCTTCCCAAATCTTAACCAATGTACCCCAGGGAAATGAGTAAACAGCTCCTTTGAATTAGTGCCCATTAACTCCATCACATGCAATTTAACAGCCAGGAGTTAGAATAAGGGCTGGCACACATTAATTTTTTGTTGCTGACCTGTGCACAGACTGGGAGATCACACTTATCTCTACTGTTGACTAAAACAAGAGAGTGTTTATGTTAAACAAAGGAAATCTAAATGAGAAACATTAGGATTATTTTCTCCTAGACTTCCCCAGGTTCACAAATGCAACATATACTCAGTGATTTTTTTTTTATTGGTGAGTTAGGCAGTACTTTGTAACTATAATCTTTCCCAATTTTCTTAAATAGAGCCTTTCATAACACTCTACTTCATCTTTCAGTGAAAGACTTCATTTAAACACAACTGCAACTCTGAAAACATCCTTGGTGGCCTAGAATCTTCTCTCCAAATAAAATCTGAATTTCTTTAGAATGTACCCTATCATGGTCGTTTTCTACATGCTACTGTTTGTAGGCAAAAAAAAAAATATAGGTATATATAATAATATAAGTAAATATATAAAAATTCTTAGAGACAAATACTTGAATCAAACAGTGATTACTAATTGAAAATATCTCTAATGTTTGATTGACTTCACAGAATTGCAGGTGTTGGAAGGTACCTCTAGAGATCATCTAGTCCAACCTGCCTGCCAGAGCAGCTCCCTAGACCAGGGAGGCATCCAGGCAAGTCTTGAACGTCTCAACTTGCATTGTCTCTGAGATGGGCTTTTTCCTCTCCTGGGTCTCTACAATTTCCATAATTCATCGTCATATTTATCAATGTGATTTTGACCTAAGAATTTGATAGCTGGTATGATTAATAATAAGCCAGGAATGACCAGGCTTGCAAAATAGAGGCCAGATGCAGAGCTGGAAGTGATTGATAGCAGTGCCTGGAAACTGCAATGGACCTATCATTTAGCTCATAGTGGCAGGCACGTAGCAATCTGGTGAGGCATGAGTGTACACATTAACCTTGGCGATAGGCTAGAATGATGGATTTCAAGCAGGATATTTTGTCACTCAGATGACTGAGAGCAAATGCAGTCATTGGCTATTGTACTCAAGCACACTGTTACACAACCTTGGGTTTTCATATTTTAAAGCAATGTAATGCACTCTCAGGTAATTGGATTTTTTTTGTTTAAGTAAGGATGCTCTTGCATTTACAAGTGAAAAGCATCATAGGATGAATGCACACAGATTAGACTTAATCACTCAAGTACATATTTTATAATTGTATGACTGATGATCAAAAAAATCATATAATAAAAATATCACACTGTGGTAATTTGTAATTTCAGCTATTCAGTGTAATCTGTTGTTTGAATCTCATCTCTTGAAATCCAATCTCATGAAGCTGGTGCAGTTCTTTTCACTAGTTCTAGCAAGCACAGAAGCAGCCCGGAGTGTATTGATGCTTGAGATGTGCTTGAGACTAATCAACATGGGTAAGATATTAAGATCCAGTATGGGTTGTTTAATATAACTCTATGTGCTTAGAATAATGGTAGGCATTCCTCCATTCATCTGTACAAGCAATTAGCAGCATGCTCAGGAAAACTCACAGCGGTCACTTATTGTGTAACTTCGTAGAATATCTACTTTCCTTCTGACAGTAGGAGGTCAATTCCAAGTTTCAGACGGTTCTATAATTTATATTGATTTACTGTCTGCTTATCTAGAAGCAGAGTGCCCTATTTAATCCCATAGGTATTGTGACCTCTATAAAACTATTCATTATTACTTGATGGAGTAAAATGTAAAAAAGCAATACCAGGTACATGGGAGTCACAAAAGAAATTACAGACAAAATATTATCTGCTATTGTCCACTTAAAATAACTGTGCTTCTAGGTTCTCCTATTAATTATCAGTTATCTTATTTACACTAGAGATAGATGTGAAATTTTCTATGTTTTCCTTTAATGACTGTTTTGATTTACACTTGGATATATTGATGCATTAAAGCCACATAAGCAGAAACAAGTTTTTATGCCTTCAATGCATAAAAATATTTTTCTTAAAAAAAGGAAATGAATTCTTCCAACATTGTTTAACCTCTAGGCACCTCTAGGCACAGTTCTAAGTCTATAAAATGAAATGGCTTTTATTTTTTTTTTTTCGGTCAAATAAAGTAAATGTACAATTTATATTTGCTATATTTCAGCTTTGCCTTTTCTGCCAATAAGTTTTATTCATCAGTGCAAAGGCCAAGTTAAAAACTCCTTTTCTAAACTGATCAGAAAACTTTTTGACAGCACTCAGCAGTTCAGTTTGTCAAATGGTATATACCTTGTCTTCCTCTGAAGCTGTATATACTCAGAAAAAACTGGGATTTACAATGTTTTCTGCAAAGGAAATCAAATAATCAAAAAACTCTGTACAACAGACTAATAACAAATAAATGGGGCAGAGCAAGATGGTCATCTCTGGTAATAGGTTGAGTTGGCTTTAACTGGGCAAAAATATCTGCCAATTTGGCAGCTAGCAGATATGATCAGAACAAAGAGCAAGTTACATACTAGCTTTAATTAATAATTAAGCATTCTCCTCTCCATTTATGCTTCATTTTACAATATTTTTCAATTTTACCTCAACCATCTAAGATTCATGTCCTGAAGAGTAAAAAGAAATGTTTGAAGGCAAAAAATGGCACCTTGCTAGGAAAACAACTACTGATAAGAGATTGAACACTTAATTCTGAAGACAAATAAGATTAAAATATTAAAAGAAGAAATACAGTTAGTTTCAGATTTCTACAGACCTTGCAGTGTCTGATCTTGTTATGTTAAACCACAGAAAAAGGAGACAACAGCACATGATATGGTACAGACTGCGGCAGCAGATGCCAAACTAGGGTGGAAGTGTGGGGTTTTGAAGCTAAACTATGTTTGACTATCCTAAATTTTAAAGCAAATGTTAGAATTGTAATGTGTAAAGTTAGACTTAGAACACTTATCCATGTCGCCTCTGGTAGGAACTGCTTTTAATGCTAATTTGTAGGGCTATTTGATGCATTTATTATGGATCATTTTGTTGTCAGTCTCTGCCTGGATATACCAGCAGCCTTCTGGAAGCCTGAGTTTTGCAACATCTGTCATTTCAAGAAGAGTGAACTGAGACCTGAGCAATGATCAGCTCTGAAGCATCATTGTACTTATGGTTGTGCACAGTTTGTATTTCTGCAAAGTACTCTTTTGCTATCTTATAAATTCAAGGAATTGTCAGGTCTGGAAAAGTGAGCTGTGAATGTGAGATCTGCACTATGCAAGCAGAGCACGATGCAGTAACGCTGATAAATTGTATGTAAACTGTATAAATACAGATTAACTTCTCTTTACAGGTTAACACTCCTTTACATTCTGTTTGGTTTCTTTTTCTTACCTATCTAGTGTACGCTCTGCTTGGTACAGTATCTGGGTTACAGTCTTGTTTGATGTTTTATTTTGTTAAAATAAGCTCTCCTGAAAACTACTAAATCTATGAAGTTTATAATTCACCAGTAATAATGTTCTTCTGAATGTGATTCTACCAATGAAAGATAACTAGAGGAAAATACAAGGGCTTTTTTATCATTCTCTGACTTTATATCTGTTCTAAAAAAATAGAGGCCTCTTGTTATACACAGATTTCTGAAAACGAGATTAAGAAATTTTAAAAATTAATACACTTTTCATTTTGAAACTTTCAGTTTCAGGTACTTTTCAAGTTTTCTATCAACAAGCTTATTTTTAAATGACAGTCTACTTTTTCACTGACTCCAGATGTACCAAACTTCAAAACAAAGAAGATATTTTTGTCAAACTTATGAATATTGGTTGGGGGATTTTTAAAATATGAATATTCTCAGTGAGTTTAGCTGAAGATTATACAGATTCTTATTCCATTAATGACCTCTTCAGGGTTTTCTTCTTCTAAGCAATGATAGAGTTGTCAAGTTAAAGAGAAAGCAGTCCCATTTTGCAGAATAAACCAGGAGTTACAATGCATGATGGGGACAGATCCTCCTCAGCCTAGAAGGTATCTGACATAAATAAGACTGATGCCAACCAGCTGAAACAACTTCACTGTGATATCCATAGCATATTTTGAATGGCATGTCAGCCATCCAAGCATGTTCGTTTTTCTTTCCCCCACAGAAGTCCATGTAGGGTATTTTTAGCAACAATTAGAGACAGCTACAAGTTGTTGGGTCACTCAGCCAGTCCCATAAACACAATACGCTTTCCTGGGATGTGGAGAGAGCTGAGCCCAACAGAATACCATTTTCTCCTAATTTTTCCTCTGACTGCTTCATTTTTCCACAGTACCAAGGACTGGTGCAACCTGTGGTTTGGATCCAAACACGTTCAGCTGCAATTTGCTTGTCCACAACTGTCTCTAGATGAATGTAAAGATGATTTCCGGAGAAATCTTCACTTCAGGAGTACATCCAGAGGCATTATTTAACCATATACACCTACAATTATCCCCAGCATGTCCTTCTCTCCTGCTAGGACTGCTTCCACGCCATGTGTCTGTGACTTATTAAATATGTAGGAGAGTATTACCATGACAGTCACTTGGCAGCAATAAGGAGATTATTCCTTTTACTTTGTTTTTTTGTTAGTCTAATAGACAGGTGCTTGTGTGGGCTAGTAGCAGACAGAAAGGCACATTATTTGTATAACTAGAACAATGGGAGCTGAATTCTAAGTTATATGAAAGCATTTCTGCACACATTTGAATCAACTTTTTATGTTTTCATGTGACAAATCAGCTGTGTGGAGGTGTTTTGCCCAGAGAGTGGATATGATGTGGACAGAAACTGACAGTGCCAGAAGTCTAAGATGACCACAAGATGACATTTATGGCCGTAAAATGCTCCTGTGCACAAGAAAAACTCTGGCAAGGATAGCAAGAAAAATGGGCTGCCGATCTGTTAGTCTACTACCAATTTTCTACGTGGCTTTGGGCATCTTCTGCAATCTTCTTTAGTAAGCTGCTTTATTAGCTCTTCAGGGAAGCACTTTCCCTTTGTACGTGTTTCTGCAGTAGGTAGTCTAAGTGAGGCCCTGACCTCAGCTTCAGCCCTTAAGCTCTGCCATGGAACAAATGCGTGTAATAAACATACTTACTGGTCTCTCCATTAAGATACCTTTTGTGAAATCCATCTGATGAAATTCTTTCACAATTGCTCCATAATAAAATCATAGGGCTTTTAGAGAAAGAAAAACAAAGCTGACATAAAAACATGCTCATCCACATTTTTACTTTTTTTTTAATAAAGGCAATTTGACTGCCTTAACACATTTTCCTACCCTATTCTCACTAATTAATACTTACTGAACAGATAGCAGATACAATTTAAAATTGTTTTATTATCTAAAATCAAAACACCATTCTAGGATTGAAATGATCATCCGTAAAGGAAATGTGAAAAAAAAAAACAAAAAAACAACACGTAAACTTGGCTGTAAAATCATCTTATTGGTAAGTTTTTATTAGGAAGAGAAAAACAAGCATTTGGTTCATTTCTGAAACAACAAAATATATATATACAAAACTACATTAAGAATCATACTCTACTGCTAGCTGCAGTGAAGGCTCAGGTACATAATTCATCGCTCCACTAATACATTCTGGTAGATGATTATTTCACAAGTATTGCAAGATGCATCAGACACTTTGATTTACAGTCTGCTATAACAGACTGTTTTCAAAGCAGTGCATTAGGACTTTCTTCCCTCCTCCATAACCACTATTAAATAAGCATTGAGAAAACTGACTTAAATTATAAAGTTCCTAATACATGAAAGCAACCTGACTCAGAAAAAGCATGCAAGTTCATGCTTATATACCCTCTGAAGAAGGTGGGATGACAAAGATTCATTCCCTGTGCAATGACCTCGAAGTATTTTTGCTGAGGATTTCTCATCAAGTGATGGACTGGGACAGATGAAAAGTTACCTAAGAAATTCCTGATGTGTGGTATAAAAATATTTTAAAAGGCAGCAAAAGCAACAAGATAGTAAGACTCATTAGGCTCTGTATTCTCATAGTTACATATGCAGTCAAACAATTCTGTAAATGTGCAGTGTTAGCTTGCTCTTGCTATCTCTTACCCGAGGTGAACATCTACATTGGTATGTTAAGTATTCTGATGTTTCTGATGATGCAGACTTCTGAAATGCACATGTAATATTCACTACATAAAATAGTAATAATAGTAAAAATTGAAATTATATATGCGAAAGGTGGATACTTGTAGGTCACCAAGGGAAACAATTATAGCACTTAATTTTTATATTTTGGGTTGTGGAAGAAGCTGCAGTCTTAGCAGTGACAGAAGCTGGATCATGCTAAGCTTCTAGTCATGTTCTAAATGATTGACTCCCCCAAAGAAAATCAGTGAGGTACAGGTTAACCAAATCCTATACACCACATATAAATTAAATGAGTTCTTTGAATCAAAAAAAGATAAACTCAAGAAAATATGGCTAACATGCTCCTTTATATTCTCACTGAGAAATTATACTGTGGATCTATATGGCAGTTTGCCATTTGCTGTTCCTATATTGGAAGTTCATTTAAGTAACAGTTTTTGTTAAAAGGACTAAAACTCCCTGCAAGACTACCTAGCTGAGAAAACATTTGAAATAGGCAGTGAATGTGATTTAGATTCACTCTGTCCTCTGAACTGCAGTGTTAAATCTAAGTCTGGAGGATTTTCATTGCTTTATCAACATTTATGGCTTGAGCTGAGCATGCAACTCTTCTGCTCCCTGCAAATCTATCACTTTTCTAAGAATCAAACTCCAGGAGCAAGAGTTGTATAAATAAATAAATAGTCATTCTGTATTTTCCTTTATTTTCATTTACATAGTTAATCCACATTAGGAAAATTGGAAAAGATAAAATAGACTTTGCAAAGTATACCCACTGGCATTATCTACCCTACCCATTATCTAATTGCTATTAAATTTGGTTAGTTACAAAAAATACTGGGGAATGGGAATGTCTTCGTTCACTCTTGACTGGCAGCTAAATTAGACAGCTAATTTCCCTGAACTCCAGCACAATAAATTGTGAAGTCTTTTCTCTCCATACATTGCATAGGGGATGTAAGATGAGAAGACTTCCATTTTAAGTTAATTTTCTCTGGACCTGAAATCTGTCTGGGTAGAAGGCGTTTCAAGGAAAGAGAGGCTGTTCCTTGCGTCTTGACTGGAGTTACAGATCTTGATACAAATTATTTTGCTTGAAGATTCTTACTTTTATTTAAAGGACATATATCTTCCCATACTCTGTTCAATAACACTGGACAAGCTGGCAAAATTTTCAGAATTGTTTTTTGAGCCTTTCATTATTAATACTTCATTGTCTTGCATCTGTCTTTAAGATCTGGCAGATTTTCTGTTTCCTGTTTTCAATTTTCTTTGACAAACATCTGGAGGTTTTTGTAAGCCAACTGCACTTTCTGTATGCTATAATTTTAGAAGCTGAGATTCCCCATCATGTTCTACTTTCTAATTTCCACTCCTGCTTTCCTCTTCACATTTTGTAACCAATTACAATAATCATAATTACCATAATCTATTTTGCATAACATCCATTTGCATTTTGTGTAAGAGCAACCATACAAAAGATGTAAATGTCCTGCAAGCAGAACAGAGCTCATTCTTCCATCGCAGAATGTTTAAAATTAATCAGGAAAAATGACTTACAAATTGTGCTGTGAAGGCTGAATAAAACTCAGAAGAGGAAGAAATTTTGAACTGAGGTTGGCCATCTGTTCTTAAATCACTGGAAAAAAAACAAAAAACAACAACAACAAAAAAAAACATACAACAGGTGACTGAAGTGCAGCATTTTCAGCCTGAATTAACTTCACTGGACTTTTGTAGATTTAAGACTGTAAACTCAAGTACCCAGCCTTATTGTGTATCATTTATAGCGCTTCTCTCTAATGGCTATTTGCGTGTATTCATTTGTTAAACTTGAGTGTTAGCCACCAGAGATCTTCAGTCTGAAAATCACAGATTGACAACCAGGCAGAGAAATGATTTCATTTCCTTTGATGTTATTATTAGTTATGAACTACAGTAGTTCTCCTTTGTGCTTTGTTAAAAATTATTGCTATTATTATTAAGATATGGCCACACAAGTACGGATCAGAGCAGGGCAATGAATTCCATCAATTGGCTCGAAGTTGTTCATTTGCCTGTTTGTTTTATTAGCTGGGGTTCAGTCTCTAAGGAATTGTTTCTTATCCTAAATAATACGTACAAGAAACCTTGGAGCTAATTCGTGGTTATTGATGCAAAAGTCCATTGTGAACCTGAGTGTGTATGCAACTGAATTTTGTGTTGTAGTCTGTATTATATAAAAATGCGTTCTCTTGTATTCAGACTATTATTCATAATGTCTCGATTTAAGGCTAGTAACATCTTCAGAGGAACTCTTTCATAAGGTTTTCATAACAACGGCTATTCTGGCATCCTGCTTTCTCTGGTGGTCAAAGGTAGATGTCAAGGAAGAGTATGAGAACAGAGGAATCACATAGGTTTGCTTCCCCTTAGCATTCTCTGAGGCTCTATCAATTTTCTGCTGATATACTGCCTATGACATATGTGGCTTGTAATCCTTAGTGAATTTGTCTTTAATGAGCATGTCCAGCCTTAACTGGAATCCATGTAAAATTTTAAAAATAGTAAAAATCCTGTCATGGTGAGTATCAGAAATACACTACCTGCTTTGTTAAAAGTCACCTCCTTTTGCTTATTTTTGAACTTATTTGACACTACTTTTATATATTATTCTCTGTTTTTCTTCTGGTAGACATAGAAAATACTTAAACTATCTATTCCATGCTACTCCTGTTTTATGGTTGTCTATAATTTACCCCTCAGTTGTGTATCTTCCAGGTTCAGGAATACCAGGGTATTTAGTCACTCCTGTTTGGAAAACACTGTGTATATTATTCAGGATGCATATACTGATTGGGAGATCAGTACATATGAATATATGAAACTTGCTGTCCAGAGATCAAGACCTAAAGCAATAGGCAAAATTTCAGATTACACATTGCCTTATCCATGTCAATTTATTATCACACTTGTGTCAGCACAGAAAGACCTGAGTCATTCTCAAGATCTCATATACTATAGAATTTGGTTTTGTCCTATAGTAAAGGAAGCTTGTATCCTTATTCTCTTATGAGCATCTGCTTCCATTATCCTTATGTAGTAACCTTGTTCAGCCAGCTATGGATACGCCTACTGAGCAAGAGGGATTAATTTATCAGTTTGGAGATTCCATAGCATGTTGTAGTGGTATAATGGCAACAGGTCCAGTGCAATGAGAAGATGTTACAAAGAAAGAAGAAAATGGGAAGCACACCAGTCTCAGAAAAATGAAGGCTCACAAGGAAAAACTCCATAAATGAGGAAGCTCCAACAAGAGATCCTTCCTCTGTGGCAATCAGCCCTTAAATGAGGGTCTAAGAGGGGTTGAGCCTGGCTTCACCCTTTCTGATCACACAGGTGAATTGCCTTTACCTGTGCTCCCAGTGCTGACCAGGTCTTTTCCCCAGGCGCTCAGTCAGTGGCTCAGGCTGTGGCTCAGTTGTTGCTAAACAGAATGCGAAATTCCTCATGAGATATTTTAACTTCTTGAGTAAATAAATAGCTATCCATAAAAATTGTTAGAAGTTTATGCATGCAAAACAGTAAAGAAAAATGCTCTATAGCTCCAGGAAAAAAAAAAAAAAAAAAGATTTTTGTCATAACTGGTAAGAGGCTGTAAGATATGGACTGATCTGACATTGCAGGATATCAGGACATGTCTGGGCTTGTCTTGGCATACCTCATCTTGTTTTAACAATTGCCTGGTATCGAAGGGACTATAGCTTCATCTTTGACTGAGATGAAACTTTGTGGAAACATTAAATGTCTGGCAAACCTGGGAAGTTTTTGCCTTGCATGCAACACTCTGTGATATTATTTGAGGCCAAGGAAGGCAATATTCAGACTTTAGCAGGGAAGAAGCAAGAAGTCAAACTGAAATTAGAAAACATATAAATATGGAGTGATGGCATCAGTGGACAGGGGATAGATGTCACATGGCCAAACATATGCAAAGCCTTGGACATGGTTCATCACCACATCCATCTCTCTGAATTTGGGAGGTATGGATTTGGAAGATGGGCTGTTTGATGGATAAAGAACTGGTTGGCAGATTGCAGCCGAAGGTTTATGATCAACAGTTCAATGTCTGGGTGGAGGTCGGTCATGAGTGGTGTCCCCCAAAGGTCGACCTTTGGACCTCTACATGGATATATAATTATATATTATATATATCCATATATATATAATACAATATATAGTATTATATATACATATATTCACCTCTGTGCATGTTTAAACGTTGTGTTTTTTTGACTTGCCTGAGCACCTTGACACTTTTTTCATAGGATTATAGAATGGACTGAGTTGGAAGCGACCTCTAAAGATCATCAAGTTCCATATCTGTGAACTAGATGCTTATCTGTCTTTTCAAGAGTAAACATACTATGTGTCCCCAAAGTTCACTAGCGTGTGCTGATTGCATTCATTTCTCACTCAAACCATTTCTGTTCAAATGATGGTCACACAGAAAATATTTGCTATCATTTTCTTAATGTAAACGCTCAGACTTTAAATGGATTAAAACTGATTCCCTGTCCTGTCCACTCTTCCAATTCTCAGGAGAGTGTCCTGTTGTAAAGATGAACTTCAAAGCTGTGCTTTTGTGTACTGGAAACCTAGTAACTTCAGAGGAAGAAGACATCTGTTTATGCAACTTTTTTAGGTGATGAGCAGGAAGCTGAGAAAACTCTGGTCTCTACAAACTTATTGAACGACAGCATTCAGCTTGAGTGAGTGCTTAAAATCCTGACTTAGTGGATTAATTTTGTTAGCTTGTTAGTTTTATATTTTAAACACCTTAGACTTTAAAAAAATAAGTGGGGAAAAGTGTTGACATTGGCTCCTGGCAGCTGGAACGTGGCTATGTCTGTTAACCTGATGTAACACAGGAATTCCTCTGTAACCATCAATTAGCTGCTACAGCACCACAAAGGAGCTCAGTGTTCATTTCGTTTCCCAATTTTTCTATTATCTATTTTAGGCTTCAAGTTACTTACCAAGGAAATTATAGAGAATTCCACTATGTGGTACTTAATTCCCTCCAGGTACTGATTAAAGAACATCAGTACTTTATTTAACTCAGTTATAAATCAATGTAAAGTTGAAAGTTTAGTTATAGTTTTTATTCAGTGCCACTTGAAATTAACTATCTTGTTAAATGCTGGAGAAGANAGGGGATAGATGTCACATGGCCAAACATATGCAAAGCCTTGGACATGGTTCATCACCACATCCATCTCTCTGAATTTGGGAGGTATGGATTTGGAAGATGGGCTGTTTGATGGATAAAGAACTGGTTGGCAGATTGCAGCCGAAGGTTTATGATCAACAGTTCAATGTCTGGGTGGAGGTCGGTCATGAGTGGTGTCCCCCAAAGGTCGACCTTTGGACCTCTACATGGATATATAATTATATATTATATATATCCATATATATATAATACAATATATAGTATTATATATACATATATTCACCTCTGTGCATGTTTAAACGTTGTGTTTTTTTGACTTGCCTGAGCACCTTGACACTTTTTTCATAGGATTATAGAATGGACTGAGTTGGAAGCGACCTCTAAAGATCATCAAGTTCCATATCTGTGAACTAGATGCTTATCTGTCTTTTCAAGAGTAAACATACTATGTGTCCCCAAAGTTCACTAGCGTGTGCTGATTGCATTCATTTCTCACTCAAACCATTTCTGTTCAAATGATGGTCACACAGAAAATATTTGCTATCATTTTCTTAATGTAAACGCTCAGACTTTAAATGGATTAAAACTGATTCCCTGTCCTGTCCACTCTTCCAATTCTCAGGAGAGTGTCCTGTTGTAAAGATGAACTTCAAAGCTGTGCTTTTGTGTACTGGAAACCTAGTAACTTCAGAGGAAGAAGACATCTGTTTATGCAACTTTTTTAGGTGATGAGCAGGAAGCTGAGAAAACTCTGGTCTCTACAAACTTATTGAATGACAGCATTCAGCTTGAGTGAGTGCTTAAAATCCTGACTTAGTGGATTAATTTTGTTAGCTTGTTAGTTTTATATTTTAAACACCTTAGACTTTAAAAAAATAAGTGGGGAAAAGTGTTGACATTGGCTCCTGGCAGCTGGAACGTGGCTATGTCTGTTAACCTGATGTAACACAGGAATTCCTCTGTAACCATCAATTAGCTGCTACAGCACCACAAAGGAGCTCAGTGTTCATTTCGTTTCCCAATTTTTCTATTATCTATTTTAGGCTTCAAGTTACTTACCAAGGAAATTATAGAGAATTCCACTATGTGGTACTTAATTCCCTCCAGGTACTGATTAAAGAACATCAGTACTTTATTTAACTCAGTTATAAATCAATGTAAAGTTGAAAGTTTAGTTATAGTTTTTATTCAGTGCCACTTGAAATTAACTATCTTGTTAAATGCTGGAGAAGATTCATGGAAGTCATGAATTCTCAGCAGCTTTGCTCTCGTGGAGATACTGGAAACTGTAAGCACGCTTTGAGAAATGTCAGATGCAGTATTTCTTCTAATTCCACTGTCTCTAAAGAGAAGTAAAAATAGAGTCTTTTCAAATTGAAAGTATATTTAAAGGAGGGAAAAAAACAAAAAAACAAAAAAACCAAAGTCCTCCAGCACATGGAAAATTTGCTTCTTAGCTAGTCCTACAGATTTGACTCAAGACTGGCTGCCTAAACTCTGGTGTTCAGCAAATTTCTTGTTTTCAATTCTTTGATTGGCTTAAAGTTGCTCTAAGTGGGATTTGCGACTTCAGTTAAAAAAAAAAACAAAAACAAACAACAACTTAAGAGTTCACAAATAGCAGAAAATAGAAAATCACTGGTAAAAAACTTGGAAGTTATGATACAGGACATGAATTTGTTGCAATTCCAGATAGCCTCAAGAGTCTTAGCATGTAATTGGCTTTTAACTTGAAGAAACTTTCCTGTTAGGCAGAGCTGTATTATATTAATATTGAATTTACTCCACCTTCTTTTTTTTATTTTATGTGTGTGTGTGTGTGTGTGTGTGCACATTTGTGAGATGTGAAAACAGTAAGAAGGACAGATCTGATGCCAGGTAGTAACATTTTCCTGAAGTCCATTTCACACTTCTGTGGGTTTTTTATTCTTTTTTGTATTGTTTTGTTTGTTTTTGATAATTATTTTTATCAAATTAAAACAAAAATCATTTTTCTTCACCTAAGCTTATGTTATCAGTCTATGTTAAGCTGTTAATGAGTAGGATACCCACAAATTTAAGTGACTTAAGCATTTACTTGTTTTTTTTGATTAGCAAAAAGTAAAAACTTCCTGGATGCCATACCACTGTGATTTTCCTGCCCATAAGTTATCAGTTTTTGCTTATGTATTATTACTGATCTCTTTGTACCAAATATTACTTTGTGAACCTCAATTTACTCTCTGAGCTTTTTCCTGTTACACAATTTATTTCTTGAATGAAAGAACTCATATGAATAAAGACAGATTGGTCATAGCTAACTAGAAGGAAGGCTAACTGTTTCAACTTAAAATTAGTATCATCACAAAATGAGTTTATTTTCCTTAATTAAATGAATCGCTGTTACATTCTCAAGATGTCTGTTCAGTAGCCATGCTTATGAATCAATACTGCTAATGAGAATGAAGATGAAAAAAGAGCAAAATAGTTTTTGAATGAGTTATAAATACAAAATGAAAAGCCAACAGAAAGGTACAACAGTTTTTCTTCTTCAGTCACTGAAAGGGAACAGGAAAGCAAACTCACTCAGGTGGCTTTCATTGTATTGAGTCTACCACTTTCATAAGCATCAAATTCACTAAATTCAAATGTCTACAAAGTGGTTCATAAAGATGCACTCCATTAACCTCATTTCTTGAAAACACAAATGTGAAACCTGAGGTGAACCTTTGAGATATTGTTTTATTGAGTTATTTCTAGTTTGTTACTATACTGTGTTTATTTTCAAGCTGTGTCTTAAAGTACATATTCTGGTATGTTGTTAATATCTGAGAATACAAACTCTCTAGTACTTTTCTAAAACAGTTCCTCATCTATCAAGAAAGTGTCAAATATTCTAGAAGGACAAATATGGGAACAATACGAAGATGGTTGACTCTTTTTTTAGAGGTAGAATGTATATATATATTTAATTTTAATTTATTATTTATTTTTCCTTCTAAGCTGAAAATGGTAGAAATTCTCAAATACATGAGATGGTGTAACATGAAACACCTGTGAGGACTTTTGTGTTTGGTTCTCCAGAGATTAAGTTCAAAGGAGCACTAACTACAAAGAGGTTTTTTGTGTGTGTGTAGAATTTATTGCATCAATGTGAACTTGTGCAGAATTAGAGACTGGATTACTTTGCTGATTTTTTTTCCTATGTTCTCGAAGAATAAAGATTATTCATGCAAAAATTAGGTGTCCTTTAGGTCTCTACAATTCCCACTGAATGTAGAATGTTTCAAAGCAGATAGAAGGGAAAAGAAGATAGGAGATGGAAATACGTTTCCAATAAGTTTAGTGGCATAAGGTAACATAGAAATGTAGTAAGAGCCTTCCTATGATTAGTCTCCAGATAATGGATCTCATGAAATAAATATTACATTAGTTCTTTGCATCGGTCTACTTACTTTTGCCTTTCCTTTTCTTGACTCTAATTTTTGTTATTAGGAGGTTATTAGAAGCCTACAATTAAGAGTTGAAAGATTGGAAAGCTGTTTTCTGATCTGAAGCTTGCTTAAAATGAAGCTTTTCTCTACACTGGTTCATATCTTAATCAAATATGGCTGATACTTACCTAAATTCATAAAATGCTGTAGATTGAAGTGCATTTTACTGTATTCAAGCCTAAGGCTCCCAGTACAGAAAGGATGGAGAGCTTTTGGAGTGAGTACAGAGGAGGGCCACAAAGATGATCTGAGGGCTGATGCACCTCTCCTCTGAAGAAAGGCTGAAGGAGTTGGGCTTGTTCAGCATGGAGAAGGCTGGAGGGACCACACTGCAGACTTCCCGTACTTGAAGGCAGTTTATAAGCAGGAGAAGGAAAACTTTTTCCATGGTTTGATAGTGAAAGGACAAGGGAAATAACTTTAAACTAAAAGAGGGAAGATTGATGTTAGGAAGGTATTTTTTTACTCAGGGCAGTATGGTACTGGAATAAGCTGCTAGAAACATTGCGGGAACCTCATCTCTGTAGGCATTCAAGGGCAGGTTGGATGGGGCTCTGGGTAGCCTAATCTGGTGGCAAGGTGGCAACCCTGTCCATGGCAGGGGGGTCAGAGCTAGATGATCTTTAAGGTCTCTTCCAACCTAAGCGATTCTATGATTGTAATCGTACTGACTGTTGCTGTAATAATAATACATTACTTTCTGACTGCTCTTTACAAACAGCCAAAAGAAGTAATGTTTCCCTGAGAAAGGCTCACCTGTTTAAGTATCTTACAAACTATCTTTCATCTCGATTGGTGAGAAGAATTTACATTAATTTCTAAAAATGTAATCATAACCATAGACAATATTTTTAGCCTTATTGATCATCAGCCTAGTTAATATTAACGAAAAAAAAAGAACGACTCGAACTAGATAGTGCAGGATTAAGATATAATTTTTAGTTACATCCAGGTAACATCTTGTCTACCCCTCTGTCATGTCCTATCTGGCCTTTTCTTGTGCTGGATGAGCGTGTGAACGAGGGGCGTCCATTCCGCTAGATGGCGCTGTGCGCAGGCGGGTGCCGGCTGCCTGCGGTAGGGAGCGGGTCCTGCTCTGAGCCGCTCTTCCCTTCAGCAGCTCCGAAGTTGGTCTTAAGGCAAAAGACCTCCCAGTCTTCTGAACAGCTTTTGCATATTTGAGTAATAAACAAGCTGCTATAGCGGTGTCTCCCTCCAACACGGTTATCGCCCTTACGGTACTGCCACTCCTGTCAGCTTTTCCTCGGTCTGCTTCCCACTTCCACCCCACCGGTGCCTGGAGCTGATACACCTGCAACGGGATTTGTCAGAACTGCAGACTGCACGCCAGGGTGGGGAAGGTGAAAAGTTTCACATCGATATCTCAGGCTGAACTGTCTGGGATTTTTCACTTCCTCGACTGCCAAATAGCACAAACTTCTGACCCACAGAATCACAGAGCTGTAGTAGTTGGAAGGGATATCTGGAGATCATTGAGTCCAGTCCCCAGCTATAGCAGGTCACTCAGGTAGCCATCCAGACAGGTCTTGAATATCCCTGAAGAAGGAGATTCCACCTCTCTGGGCACCCTGTTCCAGGGCTGAGTCACTCTTAGAAATATTCTTCTTTATATTTGTTCAATCCTGATTGTTCTTTCGCTTATTGAAAGTGGGGAGAGGGGGGAAGAGAACATGAACAATTAGTTGACACTCTCCTGTGATGAGGAGACCAGCACAAAAGGAGGTTGGAGCCTTGAGCTGTACCTGCCATGGTTTCTTTCTTCTGTTCTTATTGATTTGGAGGTTGCCTGCAGAATTCACAGAGGCTTCAGAGCCAGTTGAAATGATGTGTGACCAGCCCAGGGCATCTGATGGCCTCCATTAGTGGATTCTGCCCAGGGCAGCTGGGAGCACTGGTTTTTGTTGTTGTTTTTTTTTTGTTCCCATTTCTGCTCCAGTGTCTCATTGCTCCTCCAGCTCCTTGAATGTGTTTGTTGGCCATGAGGTAGTGAATCAGACAGTGGACTGCAGACCCGTATCAAATTTCAGACTACTTGGTTTCCTTCGATGTTTATCTACAGGGGGAAAAAACTTTTGAAAGCATTTTTGCACATGTTCCAACAGCTTTTGAAAAGTGTGGATGTAATTAATACCTTACCTTACTGATGCCATACAGTCAGTCAGCCCTGGTACCTCATATTAAACCTGAACAGTCCATGTAAAGCGTAGTGCAAATGCTGTGGTTTACTTCCTCAATCATACAGTATGAGATGCATTTTTAAACAGGTGTGTATTTCTGTCTCTTAACAGCCTAGAAAATCACATAGATAGTGAAAGGTTCGTGCTTAATGGTCAATGCTTGATTCTTAACTCTCTGGCTTCGCAAATGGCTGAGTTTGTAGTGGAGGCTGTTCTACACAAGTACATTATTTAGGCCAGGTTTATGCGTGGAAGGTCCGCTTGTGGGGACTGGCAGCAAGTGCTGAGCTCGAACTTGGGAAGAGGGAATCAGTCATGTAGTTTGATGTTTCGTGGTTGTTTCCAGGTATGACTGGCATTTCACTGCCTCTGTAACTCTATAAAACTTTGGAATTGCATTCCTGTACAGTTCTATTTTGATAGTTCCTTTCTTAAAGTGCACATACTTCCATTTGAATAATTTAGATTTGATGTTACTCATGGCGACTGCAGATTTCTGTGTCTATATCTCCCTGGGGTTTCTAAACCATGCTGCTGCAGTGATATTTTTCCTTTCCTGAATGATTACCAAGCTTATAACAAATACTCCTTTACTCTCTATTTCCTCTATTGATGGGTCTCTCATAAGGCAATAAAAGCTCATGAATATATAGGAATATCTCTTCAAATCCAAACTGATACTGTTTCTGTAGTTCTCTCTCACACTCAAGTACAAATAAACTGATAGAACGAAAGGGCAGAAAAAAAAAGGTAAAGCATAAAGGCTGATCTGGTGGGTAGAAATCAGTTTAGTTCCCACAGAAATTACAATGCTTTACTCATTTGTAGCAGCAGAGGATCTTACCTTTACTTTTATAATCATTTAACATACAGCTGTACTTTGTGTTGGTTCTTCAAAACAAAGGCTGAAATTAACAGATTAAAAAACAATCAAACATGAAAACTAGAACAATGACGCAAGAAAATACCTGTAGAAAATGATGTTAATTCTTCTAGGATACATTATTATAGAAGATTTAATGAGTAAGTTCAGTTTATGTATGCACAGTAAAGGAAAAAATACCCATTGGAAATGCAGAAAAATGTAATGCGAAATTGATACTTTCCTGTTATATTAATTGGTATAGCTGACATATTAAAGAAGAGACGTACATAATTCTTGACTTAAAACAGGCAACTTTGTTTATATCTGAAGTTTACAATTATAACATACCACATAGCATTTGGTTTCCTTCCGCATATGTTCAGTGATAGGAACAGAACACTTGGTTATCTCTGTGGAGCAGTGACAACCTCCCTCCTTGCACAGAATAAGATCTGCATGATTAAAGTATCACACTTAGAAAGGGATATTTGCATTGTGAGTATCTCAGGGGGACATGATCTCCCGAACCTATTGTCAGTCAGAAAATACATTTCTAAGGTTGAACTAATATCTTTTTTATGTAAGAGTAGCTGTGTCCTCTAGCTACTAAGGACAATCAGACTACACTACAGATTTCAAACTGAACACAGAGGAAACTTTCTCTGCAAGGCACCAGCAATATCTGGCCATACACAGCAATAAAGAATAAGGATGGATGAGGAAAATGGGAGAACATTCTTGATATCTATCTCCTAATTTCTTTTGATTGGTGGAAGCAATTGATCTTATGTGAGATTTCATCATGGACAGCTCTGAGAGAAAATTATTTTGGGAAAATGACAAGTGAAGGAGCTAGGTTGTTTTTTTCCCACTAGTTGAGAAGGCTGGGTTGTAATCTTACTGCTGTTTTCAGCTACGTAGTGGGAGCATATCAAACTACTTTCATAACTGAATCACTAAATGATAAGATGAAGAGGATGCAAAATGAAGCAGAGAGGTTGCAAATCCTCCTCAATGCAACCTCCTGTCAAGTGGTTGTAGATAGCAAAGGGTTGTCCCCTCAGTCTCCTTTTCTCCAGACTAAACAACCTCAGCTACCTCAGCCACTCCTCAAATGTCTTATTTTCTTGTCACTTCAAAGAATCATAGAACGGCCTGGGTTCAAAAGAACATCGAAGAACATCTATTTTCAATCTCCCTGCTGTAGGTCACCAGCCACTAGACCAGGCTGCCCAGAGCCACATCCAGCCTTGCCTTGAAAGCCTCCAGGGATGGGCCATCCACAACCTCTCTGGGCAACCTGTTCCAGTGCGTCACCACCTTCTGAGTGAAAAACTTCCTCCTTACATCTAACCTAAATCTCCCCTGCCTTAGTTTAAAATTATTCCCCCTTGACCTATCACTATCAACCCATGTAAACAGTTGCTCCTGCTCCTGTTGATACACTCTCTTCAAGTGCTTGAAGGCCACAATGAGGTCTCCTCACTTCAACAGCTTTGTTGCTTTTCTCCACACACACTCAAGTGACTCAGTATCCTTCCTGTAGTCAGGGATCCAGAACTGAACACAACACTAGATATGGAGTCTCACCAGAGCCTTTTGTAAAGAACAATTTCTCTTCAGAATATTTGGTGGGGAGGGGGAGATGTTGTATTAGGCGTGGCTGGGACATCGGGATGTGATTCGATAGGACCTCCCCTGCTCTGAGACTGATGGATGACACATGCTTAAGGAGCATAGACGATGCTGGTTATGTATATAAAGAATTGTCATGCCTTATTAAACGCCATTTTGCCATTTTCTACATCACCATATTGGTGTCTGTTAGTGGCTGTGGCCCTAGCATGGGGAGATCGCTAGCCCCGGTGGTCTGACCTTCCAGAACGGAGACAACAAACATTACAACTTTTCAGTCTCTGAGAAGAGACACCTTTTAATCCCCGATTAATTGACCTTCAGCTCTGTCAGAAATGCAGCTGCTTCTTCACAGTGAGGGTGACAGAGCACTGGAACAGGCTACCCAGAGAACTTGTGGAGTCTCCTTCTCTGGAGATGTACAAGACCCGCCTGGACACCTACCTGTGCAACCTGCTAGGAAGCTGCTTTGACAGGGGGATTAAACTCAATGATCTTTAGAGGTCCCTTCCAATCCCTACAATCCTGTGATTCTGTGATTCTCAAATACCATATCCAGAGGAGAATGTGGCCCCAGAAGAGGTTAGCCATGATGTGTATTAGACAAGTTGATATGAGACTTGAACTCCGCACACAGCAGCAGCATCTGTAGCCTTTCTTTTATGTGAGTATTTGTTGTTGCCCCTAGTTAATCATTTGCAGATTGCAGAATGAAATATTGCTTGATCCCATAGAGAATATCATTAGGTGGTCCCAGGGCTGTATGTCTTCTCTGTCCTATTGTTTCCTTTGTAGAGAGGGTCCTGTTCTTTCCAGAACTTCTGTATTTGACATAAACAAACAATTGGAAAAATAGAAAGATAGAAAGAGTCAGGACTATTTCTAAAAGCAGGTGAGGTGGGTCAGATGGCCTGTGAGGAGAAGATTAATTGAATATTGGGCAGATGCTAGCATGCTCTTATTAAGAAAAAAAAAAGGTCTCTGACTTAGTAAGTTTAGAGCTATGAGATGGCTGTAGTATGTTTTCGACTTGAGAGGTAGCACAGATGTGTCTACTTAGTCCCATTGAAGAAAAACACTTATTTTCCTCCATCTGACAGCATAGCTGCTGTCAGTATGTGAGCTGTCTTTTTCCATGTTTAAATAAATTACAATGTGAAAAAGCCCCACTGAGGAACAGTGCACTTGTCTGTGTAGTACTTCTCTTTCATGGCAGCCTTAAAAGGCCTAAGGAGTTCCTACCCAGGTGTATGACTTCCTTTACATGATGATAAAATAGTTTAATGTCACTCATTACTTGGAATCAATCCTGAGATCAAAAATATGTGCTAAAATACGTGTTCTGCCCCAAGCAGATAAAATAAATGAGTCACCATACTGCTAGGCTTTTTTTCAGATTTTATATCCTAGTCTTTCCTCTAACTTGCATATTTATTCCTCAGTAGTAGCAATGGTGTAATCTTGAGTTTCTCAGCAGAGAGTAAGCAGTATTTCACACCAAAGTGACTCTAAAGTTTCTAAATGTGTCTTCTCATAATTTCACGGTCTGCTGTTTCCCCTGCCTAATGGAAATGTGCCGTGAAAAAAAGACACTGAAATAATATAGTGTATTCTTCAACCATTAGAAACAGAGAACACATTCAGGGAGATAGAAATGTGTACAATATGTAGTAAAATGCAGTATAGGAATTTTTGACAGAATCTAGTAAAAAAGAAAAAAAAATCCTAGTGCAGAAGAAAAAAAAAATGGAACAAAGGAACATCTACTTTTTTGGAATATCTTTATGCATCTAAGTGAATGTGACTGCCACCAAAAGTCCTCAGGTCTAGAAGAGTGTCTGTGCCTTTCAGCATTGAAAAATACAGCTTTGTGTTAAATTTATTTGGGAAAGGGTGGATATAAAAATGGTACTGACTTCATCCTGCAAGTTTCCTACCATCAAACTGAGATCTGGATCGTGATATGGTTTCTCCAATGGTAATAGAGAAACAAATCGTATCTGAAATTCTGTCATAATGAGATTTTGAAATCTGAGACATAGAAAGGCTGCTAATACTGTGGGGATCCAATATTACTGTATGTAGTTGCTATCATTTATTTCTAAGCAGTAATTAACTAACTTGAAGTCATATTGATTTGGATTTAGTTCTGATGGATTATGAAGATATGTTACAAGTTCTAATTGCCAGAAATTATCAGAAATAGCCTTTTATCACATTTTTGAGTTGGTTAAATTTGAGTTTAAAGCAATAAATATACAACTGATACTTAGGTACAAAAATATTCAATAGTTAACTGTTGAAAATCCTTGGATGAGATAAATTTTTGAATGTGACACTGCTTATGATATTTATTAATTTAAATACTTTACTCTTTTAGGCAGATTTTTAGGTTTTTTTTTTAAGTTAACTGTTACATGTGGTAAAAAAATGTCATCAGATTACTTATTGTCTTGATAATTTGGATTGCACATTTGAGTTGTGTTTCAATAAAGCCACTTTGTATTTCTAGCAGCTGCACAGACATGCCACACTGATATCTTGGCTAACAATAAACTAGAGCAATGCAATTTGTATAAGCACCAGTTAACACAATCCAGAAAGGTATATCTTTAAGTTTGATCATTGAAAAAGACAAAAATTTGGTGATTTATGTGAATTTCCTACAAAGTTACCCCAATATAATAGCTTTCTTAAATGTGGCTCTTGAACACTGATTGGTGAATTTTTTATACATGTGAAATTCAAGGCTCAAGTTCTAGATGCCAAGAATAAATGACGGCTAAAAATCTTGTTAGAGGGAAAGAAATATCTTTTCTAGGTTAGTGGTGATGGTATAACAACTGACTGTATTTTGACAGTTTAGGGATTGTGATTTTAATCCAGATTTCTTAGGAGGTGCTGGCTTTTTATTATGAACACTTCTTTTGCTTTCTAGGAGAGGAAGGATATAATATGGCAATTGGAAATCCCTCTGGGAGTCTTTGAACTAATATTACTTTTGCAGATTTGATGGCATCCCATGTGTTTTAAGCTTTCTCGTGAGTTGCTTTCCTTTTGTCTTTTGTGCTATCAGAACTACTGGCCCAACTTGTGTTATTTCAGGTTTCAAAAATGATACAGAAACAACCTTTGGTGTTGTTGCTTTTTTTTTTTTTTTTTTATTTTCCTTTGCTTGTGTATAAAGCTGGAACCTTCTTATGTTTCATCTATATGGCTGTCTTGATTTGATAATCATCACTGCAGCGTTGGGAATAAATTTGCAAAAGCAGGGTTTTTTATCCATTTTTGTCTATTTGTTTACATTTTCTTACCACTGCAAACAGTTTAGCTCTGATAAATCGACAGTATATTTGATTAGATGTTTTTAAGTGTCTTAATATGATTTTACAACAAATTGCTTATACTATTTATTGCTCTGTAATCAGGTAATCTGCTTCTAACACTTTAATCAGGTAATATTTTAGCTGCTTCCATGCCAAGTTTCAGAGTGCTGATCTGTAATGTAGTAATGCCAAGAAGTGATATGATACTTCAGCATTTTCAAAATGTCCTTTAAATGTGTTTAACAGAATTTCACACAAAACCATTAGGGAATGAATACCAGAAACCAAATGCAATAGTCTTACAATTATACTTCTTTCAAAAGGATTTAAAGTTGTAACAGCTGACCTGTAGTTTGTATGGCTGCTGCAGTGAAAATTTTGCATCAAAGAACTTTAGGTGCATATTGGGGTTACACATTTAGTAATTGCATTCTTTAGTGATGTTACTTATGGAGAACATTATGATGACGTTAAAAAATAAATTTGGATTACTCTGCCTATTATTTCAACTTTTTCCATATGGAAGCCAGGACAGCAGTGATGAGCTATATTTGTTTACTCTTCAACTATTTTATAGATTGAATCTCTTTCTTTTCCGACATTGGATGCTGATTTTTTACTTTAACCCTCATGAACAGGAAGGATTCTTCCATCTTAAATTGCACAGTGTACATTTACTGAAAGAGACACTGCCTGCAGTGTTATGTCATCCAACTATTTCTGAGTTAGTTGTCTAGATATCTTTCAGAGTAAGTAAAGAAAAATAAAATGTTCAGGGAATGATTCATCCAAACAATTTTAGATGGCTACTCTAGGAGGTGAGGTGAATCATGTTCAAGAGAATCTTTCTGCTGTCCACTGGCTGTAAAGAGAGTACAGTAATAATATGTTTATGCTATGGGTTACAGAATTTGGTCTAATGAATTCCAGGCTTATTCTTCTGCATGATTTTGGGCACAGAATAAGAGGGTTTTTTAAATTATGATTATTTTGGTGGTCTTTTGTTTGTTTGTTTGTTTGTTTTAGTTTTTACTTATTTTTAACAATGGCAGGTGATTACTTCAAAGTAGATTTACTGCAAGTTCACGTTAATTCAGAAATACCAACCCACTACTATAGTCATGGATTTACCTGCCTGTAAGATCCAACATGAAGTATCATTCTTGTACTAAGTTATTGTAGCTTCAAATGTCACTTTGTCTTGTTCAAGTCAACTTAGTCTGCTTTCTGATCAAGGTAATGTCCCAGTCTCTCTATTCAGTTTGCTCGTAAGATTACCATAATTTCCAGTTTCCAGTGATGTAGAGTTGCTTCCAATGATCAAATTATATCTGTTTAATTTATTCACCATGCATATACTTTTCTAATCAAAAATATTCCTTTGAGAAAGGTTTTGCTTCTTGCAAACTTAGTAGTTCCATTGTGCAGCTTTCGCCTTTTTTTTCTTCTAGATATTAATTCCTTTTGTCTGCTTCTTTCACACTCCCCATTGTTGCCGTCTTGCAGACTCTTCCTTAGTTTTAATTTGTGTGGTTTCTCTTTTCCAAAAAGTACAGAGAATTTGGAGTTTGAACCACCTGCATTCTGATGTGGTTATGTTTTTTCATGTAGCAAAATCAAAGGTGTAATTGTTATTAACACACTCCTTATAGATTCATATTTTTCTATGTCTGGTTGGTGTTGTTTTTTTTAATGTGATTTTGACATAGAATTTAGAGTTGATTCATCCGTGGATAACATTCAGTTTAACTTTTATGTCAAGTGTATCAACTTCCCTAAAACAGTTGCACATTTCCTTCTCTTTGTTGTATATATTTGAAGTAATATATGGATAAGATCTACAACATAGGACTTTTGATGATGGTTCATAAGACTTAAGACAAATGGTAGTAGCTGCATTTTTGGCTGAACAATATACAAATGTATTTTATACTAGCATATTAAATCTTGTACTCAAATTGTTTTATTTAACTTCTCCCTTCAACATAGCACTATTTTCTTTCAGAAATCACTCTTTTATGGAAATGAATGGATTCTCCTAAGAATATTTTTGACCCTGACAATGAGTCTGAAGTATTTTTACATCAATGTAAAATCTTACACAGTCAATCCAGAACCCTAAGTCTAAAAGAGGCAACGATTATAACTAATACATTTTTGGACTTTTCTCTCAGATTTCATTTAAAAAATTGACTTACCATTTAAGTGAGGAATTAGAAGAATAAAGAAGTATATTTTATTCATTTCAAAACACAGCTATGTGGAGAGAACAAATATTGCCTGGTGATGATAGTACAACACTGTGCATCTCTGGCAGCTAAGTGTTTTGAATTGTGAGGAACAGTCTGAAATTATAGGAGTTCTCCAAGACTGTCTTGCAGAGTCATCGTTTTTTTCTGTTTGATTCACAAAAAGATCTGAGTGATGGCCATTAAAAAAAAAAAGAAAGAAAGAAAAAGAAATAAAATAAAATAAAATAAAATAAAATAAAATAAAATAAAATAAAATAAAGGAAACAAGAAAAAAAAAAAGAAAAAAAAAGAAAAAAGGAAAAGAAAGCTATTTTCTATGAAGAGATAGGCAGAAACATTTATTAATTACTCAGAAACATTAATTTATCCACCAGAGTGTGAAGTGAGGCATTCAAAATTCATCACAGGTTGACAGTGATTTGAACTGGCAGTCTAACATGAAGGTCAGATCTAATTCCTTCACCATCTGAAAATTTCAGTCTTTCATTTAAATAGTATTTGAACATCAACCTTTTAAATATCAGAACAATTAAATGATCAGAGAAGATCACTACCAGAGATTATCATTAATTTTAAATAAAAGTGTTTTTCTCCTAAAACATCTGTCATACATTAAGTAGATACTGCGAAATTCAATTTAAAAATCAAGAAGTCGTGTTGGTTTTTGCAACACAGGAATACAAACTAGATGATTATGTTGATCCTTCGCACTGCTGAAAGACATACATCTTCTGAGTAGAGCATACTAATAGTTAGACAGAATAAGATTGCATGCAGCATCACTAATAATGTTTAAAAAAAATTAAAATAAGATTTTATATAAACAAATGAAGACCCTGAATAATCAAAAGACTTCATCTTTCTTCTTGTCCCATATTCTGGGAAAGGAAAAGATACTACCCACAGGCTATCTTCAGTCAGCAGAAAGCTGAAGAATCATGAAAATTTAAGTTTCTTTTGACTTCTAAATATCAAGAATTAGGGAGAATGTATCAAAATTATTTTTAAATAAAAAAAATCTTTTCTAAAATACATATTTTTTAAGGATGAACTCAGGGAAGAACTTCTTTACTGTGGGAGTGACAGAGCCCAGGAACAAGCTTTGCAAAGAGGTGGAGGAGTCTCCTTCAGTGGAGATATTTGAGACCTTTCTGGATGCCTGCCTAAGTGACCTGCTGTATGGAAACTGTTGTAGCAGTTGGACTCAATGATATCTTGAAGTCCCTTTCAATCCCTCTAATTCTGTGATTCTGTGATTACTTAGCAGTTATTTATTGACTGACAACTTACTTAAGGACAGAGAACGAGATGATTGTAAGATTTTTCATGTGAAAAAAATTGAAATTTCTCTCTGCATGGAAACTATACCCATTTATTAGCTCCTTCTTCTTCACCACAAACAGAAATCATAACTTTAAACTTTTATAAAATAGGTTATGTATTTATCATATCAGGAAGACCTGACATATACTTTGGAAAAAAAAAAAAAGAACTGTTAGGATCTGCAAATCTATAGACTCATCTATGCTAAGCTCATCTTAGAGTTTCTGCCTTCAATGAGCCATAGAGAAAACTGACATTTCTTCATTATTAAGCTTCTGATTACTGATCAACTTTACAGATAATCCTGTCCAAATTATAGATAAACTCAATGCTTGCTTCTCTTTTCTTCACCCTTCCAGAGGTATTTTAGTTAATCTTATCAGAATAGAAAACACTGTTTCACTGTTTGTGATAGGTTTAATATGATGAGACCAGCATTAAATATTAGTCTTGCAATGTTTATAGAGACTTACAAAGGTTGGCAGATGCCTTATATAAACAAAAAAAAAAAAGAGACGGGTTCTAAAGTAGTTAGGTTCATTGATGCTCTTACAATAGAAATCTGAAATAAAACTGTAGAAGTACAACTAACATTCTTCTTAACTATAAGTTTGATTATATTTTTATTATTTATATTTATCCATTTGTTTATGCAGTTAAGTCCTAATGACATTATTACTTGAACTTTGGACGCCTCTGATTTGCTTGTAAGTATATAAGGAATCTAATGAATCACAATTATTTAATTTTTAAGGCTGAATGTTTTTCAATTAAAACAAAACAAAACAAAACAAAGTTATCTGGCAATAATTTGAGCAAAACTGGCCATATATAATCTGCAGTGAAATATGCAGGATAACTTGAACCCCTGTAAAATACAGCATCTCTTAAACCTCCCTGCTTATGTTAAGGTAATTCTATAAGTTTTCACTTATTGCTCCAGTGAGCTATGTGACTTCATCCTCAAAGGAATAGAAAGCCCAAAATTGCATGAGGGCCAGAGCTACAGCAACTGATGTCAGTGCATTAAAATTATGTATAATGGCTTATGTCTCTTCAGGTAAGGAGAAAGTAGTGAAGAGACAGTTTGATCTTACATGTAGCTTTTTGTCCTGGTTTGTATTCTTCATGAAATTAATAAGTGATTGTGGTGAAAAGGATGTATTGCATAAAAACTTGGAGTTGAGAGAACTATTATTTTCTCATTTACTGTTTTGATTATAACACAGACATGTTGTTTTGTTTTTTGTGTTTGTTGAGAATAATACTATTTTTGTGCTTGGGGACTGTTTTCCATTGCACTAAAACAAGCAGAAGCATTTCGGCTGTAGGTTATTTTTTGTCACAAAACTTCAGTGTTATGAGAGAATTTGGCAGTAAATAAAAGCAGTGAAAATTAATCTGAGATGTATTCTGTACTTCTTTTCATCCAGCAATCTGAACCCTAGGCAAACAGATGGCCAAGGATTTCTCTGAAAGATTAAGTGCTTCAGTATGAATATTTCTGAGCCTGTAATTTAACATGCTACTTAAAGCCTGTTTTTTTTTTT
>VXAB01004368.1:446011-485295 GCA_013399175.1 Odontophorus gujanensis
TGTGTGTGTGTGTGTGAATCTAAATTCTGAAAGTTGTGTAACCTCGAGGTACAGACATAATTTATTTTCGACCATAAAGAATCTGCTTTTACTTTAGAAAAAAGATTTGGTCTGTCAGACTTCTTAAAATAATGATCAAGAAAGTCCTGTACACATAAATACACAGAGCAGGCCTTCTTAAAGCATACTCTGTGGTACCGGAACTCACCTTGTTATAAGCCTCTACTTTATAATTTGCAAGACTTGCTTTGTAGGACTAAGAAATGGGCTGTGGTGAAAGGACTGGCCCATGGCGTTGCTTTTTCAGCTTCGTTGATATATAAATGGCAATAGAAATGTTTTGGAAAATGATAAGACAAATAAGAAATAATATTAATTTGCACTTTAGAAGAATTTCATAGTATTTCTCTTCTATAAAGTCCTCATATCCTTCAGCACAGTATGTAGCCTTTAATCACAACCTTTTCATTATAATTTTTAGCAATATATAATATTTTTAACTGAAACTTATTGGCCTGATTGGCTGCATTTTCTTCTTATTTTCTATTTCAGCAGCCATTCCAGAGGACTGGCTGTCATTGAAAATTAGAGTTTGATTTTCTGCTGAAGTGAATGCAAGTCACTCATTCCATGATAAATCCTCACATAATGAATAAAATACAAAGTTTTGATATTGTCTTTGCAGGGTGTTCCCAGCCAGCTAAAGTTCCTGATCATATTTTACATACTGGATAGGTCTGTCAGCTCCATTCTACCTTCTCTTACCATGCATACACAGTTCTTCTCTTTGTCTACTAACTCAACCATTATATTTTTCAGAGATACAGTAATTCTACTTTATGAATGTTATATTGATCTTGGGATTGTATTGAAAATGTTCTCAATTGTCATCATTATAATCCTTGTGCACTGTAATTTACTATGGTGGCTGCAGTCTGCAAATCATATGTAGTATTTACATTGGAGAAAACTCATGTAAATTGTACTCTTCATATCTGACTGATGATTTGATTTGCTTTACTGTCAGTCGTGGTTGTCTTTCATCTGCTATAACAGTCCAATTCTTTTTGAACTATTTATTATTCTACTTGACATCTGTATAGAATCATGTTGTGCTTTGCAAATCATGCATTCCTGTAGTAATGTGTTTTGATCAAGTTAGAATACCACACTCTGGATTGTCATCTATTGAAAAGTGCATAGTGGTAGCTCTGAGACTTCAGTTTACCCTTGCAAGTTTCTATCATACTGTAGCCTACATTCAAAATTAGATTTCCAGATGTTGTAGTGCTGTACTGATACTTCATTTTCAGATATTAGGAATGGCATGTCTACCCTATTATTCATGAATGTCTTTTTGACTGGCTAGATCATGGAGTTTGAATATCCCTCGTCTCATCATCTTTTCTTAGCAGTAATTAATGCAATGTTTCAAAGGACAATAGTTAATATACTTCAATTATTTTGAGTAGTTCAAAAGTAGTTCAAAAACATTTAGTAATTTCAAGTATTCCAATATTTAAATAAATTCAAATACGTTGTTTTCATTCAAGATACCTATGTAATGTGATGTTTAATGACCACCTTTAGAAAGAATAAAAATCCCACTGCTGTATTTGACTTTCCAGTATCAGGAAACTACAATAGATAATTCTGGAATGTACAAATATGTGTTTATTTTGTTGTGTCTGAAATACTATTTTCACTAAGGAAGAAACATGCCTGCTCCAGACTTTGGAAAAAATATTTCTTAGGAGTACTTATGAAAGATGAATCAAGGTGGTGTCATTAGATACTTCAAAGTAGTACCCATTTCTGCCTTTAAACAAATCTGTAACTCTTTTCTTTGTTTTTTTTGTTTGTTTGTTTGTTTGTTTTTACATACTGTTGGGGTGGCTTGGAGCACTGTTCTTTAAAAAGTAATCCATAATACTTTAGCATCAGTTTATCTGGAGTCTGTAGTAATGAAATTCCTTCCCAACATAGAAACTGTTTGGGTTTTTTGTTTTTTTTTGTTTTTTGTTTTTCCAAAAAATTACAGCAGTAGGATACACATGGAAATTATTTCACCCTTCATGACATTTGAGTTTTAGTAGTTGATCATTTTAGTGGACCTACATTGTAAAGTTTTGAAACCTTGGTGTACAGATGCATTGTTCTGTTAAATTGCACTTAGCACTGTGAGCCACAGAATGATGGAACAGTGAGGGTTGGAATGGACCTCTGTACATCATCAGCTCCAACCCCTGCTCAAGCAGGGACACTCAGAGCAGGGTGCCCAGGATCATGGCCAGGTGGCTTTTGGAGCTCCTCAAAGAGGGGAGTCCACAGCTTCTGGGCAACCTGTGCCAGTGCTCCATCATTTGCACAGCAGAGAAGCTCTTCCTAGTGTTCAGGGGGAACCTTTTGTGTTCAGATTTGTGCTCCTTACATCTTGTCCGGACATGTACAGCATCTGTTCTATATGTAGTATATAAAATCCCACAGAATAAGTTTAATTAATAAGAACCTATAAAATACTCTTAAATAACATGAAATCATATCAGTTGAACTGAGATCTGTGTAGAACTTTGGTGTCAAAGTTCAACGTGAGGGCCTCTATGCTCCTTCCCCTGCTGTTACTGTGTCCCAGAATATCCCCAGTTCTTACACAGACCTAACATTTTTGCATGTTACATAGTGCCAGCATTTTTTTAAATATATCTTGCTCATCAGTCAGTGTTGATCAGCTCTGTGCATAGCTCATGTCTCAGTCTGATCAGGATCCAGATCTAGACATCTGTTTTCCAAGCAGCTAGATCTGAAAGCACTTCTCAGGATACTTCATTTTTGGCAGATTAGAACCCACAGGAACAGAAAAATTTGAGGAACTCCTTTGAGTAATAGAGGACAATAGATGTAATTGAGTAATAGATGCAGAGTATTTTTTTGTGAGTAGCAACCTTACTCAGGAAATAGAAGACAGGATCAATTCAGAGGAATACATATCTGCATTTCTTAACTTTTCAGAGATTTTCCTAAATGCAGGTAATAATCTGCACTGAGGTAGTTTCAATGTATTCTCCTTTTGAAATCACACCATGTTCTAATAAGAGTTTTATATTCATTGTGTTAGAAAAGAATATTAGGAAGGGGCCCAAATTTTTAGCTTAGTATTTAGAGATCTGGATGGGAGGAAGGATGACTTCTTCCATTTTGACATGGAAAGTACCAAAACAGTATTGGCTGCAGGGATCAGAGTCCATAGACCCCTGGTCCAGCTGAGTGGCATACAGGTGGTCTAAAGCATAAAAATGATGGAGAGAGAGGAAGAGAATACAAGCAGCATTAATTCCTGGGCTTTATTCTGTGTATTCACACACCACAGTACAGTTTGTGAATAAAATAAAAAGTTAAAGTGTTTCTTAATTTGTTTTCTTTTTTTCTGGTGCCTTGCAGTAAAAACTCCTAACAGGTGCATTGTGATGGTCAATGCTTTCTGCCCTGAAACCACTCTAAATAGTCTGGCAAGAGTGATGGGCCCTGGAAGCAGAATATCATGCATGACAGGTCCAGCAGCTGGTCATGGTATGGCTCTCTAGCTGTGCTGGTCAGGGTCAGGACTGCTCAGGGTGATCTGTCAAATGCCATCAGTTTTAATACAGAAAAACATGTGCCTCAGGTATCAAAAGTTTGGGAAATTTTGTCTCTAGTAGCCCATTTAATTAGCTAGCCTAAGATAAAGTAAGGTAGATAGCTGTGATTCTTCTCTTGCTGTCAAGGATTAATTCTCCTTTAAAAGTGATTTCAATTTATTTTAAACTTTTGGGTGTATGTCTGGACATGTAAATCTTTTGATTTCCATATGTCTGAACCCTTTTTTCTTTGGCTCAAATCTTGCTTTCTGAGGCATTTTTGTGATAAGACTGACTTACCTAGGAGGCGAGTTGTGGATGACCGTGTGTGGCGGCCAGCATTACTTTGTGGACAGTTTTACATTTGAAAGCATTCTTTGGAGCTGTTTGCCTTCCAAGGGAGTGCTCAGGAGCGTTTACTGGCAGGAGATCTGGCTTGTGTCCAAATAACTGGTACAGGAGATAGGGGCATGATACTATCGTATCCTGTGAAGGCAAGATACAATTTGGCGTCTCCCTGCTCCCTCTTATCAGCTGGCAAGGCAATAAGAGGTCTTAATCCTAAGAGAACTTGTCATAACATATATAACATTAAGGGTTTTTTTTGTTTTTTTTTTCTTTGTTTCTTTTGTTTGTTTGTTTGTTTGTTTGTTTGTTTTTTGCATTCAGCCATTTGTTCTCTTTTCTCTTTCTTGGTTCTTGAATCAATTGCCAAATAATCCATAACTTGATGTAGTACCAGAACGATCAGGCATAGCTATCAGATTCCAAGGTATCCTTCAGCCCAATGGTTTCAAAGTTGAGCAACCTTTTAAGAACATGGTTTTGCACATTAAGCTATTATCCAAAGCATTAAATATAACACATCAAACATTATCATTCACTATAATTAAAGCTAGTTTTAATGAGAACATCTATGGCAGTTGCCCATAGTTATTACAACTGGTGAGGAGCTCAGGAGCATTCTTTGTGCTCCAATGCATCTAGTGTCTGTTTTGTCACATAGATTAAAATTACTGAAAACAAAGTCTGGAAAAAAGACACAGCTACTTTTAAGTATGAGAGTGTGGGAGAAAGGAGAGCTGAAGACTAAATAATTCATTTGGCTCTTAAGTTATAGAAGTTTCATGTTTTCTGTGAAGATCTTATAGTCTGCTGATGGGTAATTGAGAAAACTCTTAGATGATTTATTTAGTTATTGCAACTAATTAGAATTTAATTTATTCAAGCTGAAAAGAGATGTGTATATAGGAACTGTATACTCCCAAGACAATCAAGAATCAAGACAAAGGAGTTGGAAAAAAAAGAGACTTCAGTTTTCCTACATCACCCCAAGACTTTTTCAGGACTTTGCTATATCAATTATTTGCTTCATTTTAACTTGTTTTAAAATCGGGAATAATTATATTTCTGTAGTCTGGAAGACTACAGAGATTCTTAATTTAGTAGCGTTTGTAAAGCCTTTGAGAGGCTTCATTGGTAGGTGCTCTAAATCATCAGTACGTACCTACTAATAATACTTCATAGTTAATTCAATATTTCAAGGGACAGCTTGCTGATTAATTTTCTAAAATTGTGCAAGTATACTAAAATTAACAAGTTCTAATTAGTACATATTACTTAACACTTGTGCAATACTGTGCATTGATACTTTTGTATAATATCTAATTTAAAATTTTTAAAAGATTACATAAAATGGACACACATTGGCATAATATGGAAAATAGGCAAGGAAAGCCCATTTTTACAGTGCATAGAATTATAGGAATCATGTGATGCCTTTTCATGTTATTTCTACATGTTGCTTCTGGGGGGGAAAAAGCATACTAGGTGTAATCTAAACAGTAAAGAGATTTCACCCTTCTGAAAACTTCCTGCAGTTCTGATTGGACTGTTTATATTTCATGTTGTATACATCTATCTTCATTTTGCTTCTTTAGAATTTTCACAGCAGCTTAGCTTTGTAGCATTTCTGTCTTCTTGTTGTGTCCCCTTTCATTGGTTTTATTCAGCTGACTTGTAACCTCTCCTAAATAAAATCCCTCACAGCTATCCAGTAACAAATAATTAGTACTCAGAGGACCTACAGTTGTTTTTTATGCCATCATTTATTTTTGATACCTCTCCCCGCATATTGAAAGGTACTTATATGTTACTGGGGTTCACTTCAATTGAATTTAGTGGATGTTTGAGTCTGAAGTAACACAGAGAACTAACAAACTCTGTTTTAATTAAAATATTCTATGTGATCTCTATGCTCACCAGAGGTTGCAAGTTTGATACCATGGAAAGCAGAGAGACTGTTTTTCAGTAATATGTATTTAAATTGTAGCGGCTGTCTTGAAAGATTCAGGACTAGCAAGAAAGCCATTTAATCTAGGAGGATATGTTGAGTAAAGAACAAGTTAGTTTTGTAAACTGAGAGAATCTAGGGAACATGAATAGAAGTGTCTGAATTTGTGCAGCATGGCAGTACCACTCCAGGAAGAAAAACATGAGAAGAAAATTTATTTGGAGCAATATACCCTTCTCATGGGCACTATCGCTGAAGGAGGAAGGAAGGTCCCCTAACCATGATGCTTTCATTGGTGAGGTCACACTTGGAGTACTGTGTGCAGTTCCAGGCCTCACAATAAAAGAGTCATGGACATTCTGGAGATAGTCCAATGAAGAACCATCAAGATGATCAAAGGAATGGAGCACTTCTGCTGTGAGGAGGGGTTGAGAGAGCTCAGGACAGTTCAGCCTAGAGAAGAGGCTCAGGAGGATCTCACCAATGTCCATAAAAACCTGAAGAGAGTGCAAAGAGGACAGAGCCAGGCTCTTTTCAGTGGTTTCCACTGTGAGTACAAGAGGCAATGGGTGCAAACTGGAACACAGGAAGTTCCATCTAAATAGAAAGTATTTCATTACTGTACAGATGAACAGATACTGGCACAAGTTGTCCAGATAAGTTGTGGTCTTGTCCTTGGAGATCTTCTAAAGGCACCTGATCATGGTCCTATATGTGGGTGTCCATAGTTGGATCATATGGACCCAGAAGTCTCTGCCAAACTTGACCATTCAGTTTTTTTCTGAAAGACAGTGAACTTTGATAATTCTCTTGGCTTACAGAGGTGATGTTAGGCATCAAAAAAGTATAAATGTCATCTAAACCAAGATGATTGATACTAGGACTAAATGCTAGCATGTATTCTTTCCTTTATACTTTTCATTTATAACAACTTCTCCAATTTTGTAAGCAAGTACTTGACACAGCTTTGTTAAAATAAAACACCTCATTTTCATTTCAAGATTAGCTAGCATTCCTCGATTGCTCATGGAGTGGGGATGCACGAGCCATTCCCCAACAGTATGCTATTTTCACTGTGGTCCTATCTAATTAACAAAGTGAAATCGTCATAGAGGAGGAAGAAAGAAATGTTCATCTGGCCATAAGACTTTCCTCTTCCTGGAGAAGAGGCAAATTCATATTTATCTATGGAATTATTGCACACTTAGTTTCATTTCCAGAGAACAGTTGGAAAACTAGTTTCTAATCTTTGACAAGCTTGGTAATTCAGGAGAGAAAAAAAAAAAAAAAAGAGGTTTTGGAAAAATACGAAAAAAGCCTGCATATCTATATTTTTGGCACAAGTTTTGCAAGTTCATAGTATCATAGGCTCATAGAATGGCTTGGGTTGAAAGGGACCCCGAAGTTCATCAAGTTCCAACCTCCCTGCCACAGGCAGGGCCAGCAACCTCCCTTCACTGTGAGAATTGCAGTTTACAAAAAGCAGCCTTGTTGTTTCTTTTTTTTTACCCAATCCCATTTGAGCACAATAAAAACTGCTTATATCTTCCAGATGAGTTTGTAACACATTTTCATAAAACCACTTTCACCTTGCTCTAAATTTGTTTATTTATTTTTTTTTTTGCATGCTATTAATAAAATATATTATTCTCTGTAAATTTGATACAGGATTTTAGTAGGACGTTTAAATACAATAATACTGCTGTGGCACACAGAAATAAAGGGTTGTTTTAGTTAAGGTTCTCATGTCCTCAGTTACAGTTTTATCACTAGTCTCGTGCTTTTCAGTGTTTATTTAAAGCCTTGTCTCTTGGAAGAAACTTGTTGGATCAAATTCTTATCTTGTTCATAGAAACTAAGGCTTTAAATAAAACATTGCATGTTAGGAGATTCATAGTACTATCAATCCTCAAGTTTTTATCAAGTCTTTGCCCTTCAGGGCGTGGAAAAAATCCCAAGATCATCACTCTTTTATGTTCAAAACAGATCAGTAATAAAAATAACCCTATCTATAAAATGCCATAAGGTTCATGAGTTCTCCTCTTACTTATTTTTTTCTAACAGTCTTATGATTTATTGTGCCTGGGTTGTGATTTTTTTGAGTGTCTGTCTATGCCAGTACTGTTATATATAGAATGTTCATTCATTTTATTCAATTCAATTTCTAGAACTTATCTGTCAAAATCTTCATGCCAGTACACTGAGACTTCTGTTTATCTAGCTGACTGTTTTTCAAAAAGACAATCAATGTGCGATTTTATTTGGCAGAATGCAATAATTTCATTATTCTCAATACATTTTTTCCCCAGAAAAAGTATGTCATATTTGTTAAAATAATTTTCAATGCTATTTTTAAATGGCCTTTTTTTTCCCATGGTCTTTGCTTGAAGCCTTAGGCTCGGCTTAAAATCCATATTTAACACCTGTAAAGTCATTTTGGACACCAGTATTTCCTTATTATTGAAACTAGCTAGATAATCAGATGGCAATACCTGGGATGTTCTCTAAAGTGAAAATTATATAGAAATGCCAAGCTGATAAACAGCAAGAGGAGCTTCTCACAAAGTTTGATAAAACTTTATATAGAGAAAAACATGTAGTGTTTAATGTCATACAGGAGGTATCACAGTTTAGGTAGAAAAGACAGAATGCTATTTCATTCATTATGTGATATCTGATCTTGAAAGTATTTCCTTTAATTGTAAAGTGCTAAGTCCCTAGGAAGGAAAAATTAAAAGTTCATATTGCCGAATTCAAGTGACACATTCAGCCCAACACAGCCTAGAGTAATACTCATCAAACTCATCCCCTGCATGTTAAAGAGCTTTCTAATTTCTACAAAAGCTCTCTTTCTATAATATTTAACTTTGGTACTGTGTTCATTTCTAAGGTGTTAATATTCGTATAGAACTCATTACCCTGACCATGAAATTAGGATCTGTTTTACATAGATCAGAGAGACATGCAAACACTGGAACGTGCTTCCTGGACAGGTTGCTGATGTCCCATGTCTTTCAGTGTTCAAGAGACACTTGGACAATGCCTTCATTCATTAAAATATGGTTAGCCCTGAAGTGGACAGACAGTTGGACTAGATGATTTCTGTAGGTCCCTCCATTCCATTACAGACATTAATTCTAATTGGTGTCATGTGTAATCTATCCAATACACAGCTGAGGTAATTAAACAGCATGAAGTGCAGAGTCCTGAACCTAGAGATGAACAACCTCAGGCATGAGAACATGCAAAGGGCTGAACAGCTGGAGAGCCTCTTTGCAGAAAAGTAGTTTGTAGTCTTGTTGGACAGTAATTTGAACATCAGCCAGGAATGTGTCCTTTCTGTAAATATGGCTAATGGTATCCTGAGCTGCATTAGGTAAAACCAGCAGGTTGAGGGATATGATAATTGCCCTCTGCTCAGAACAGATAATACCATACATGAACTACTGTGTCCAGTTCTGGGCTTCTCAGTACAAGAGAGAAATGGACATACTGAATAGAATCCAGTGAAGGGCTGCATAGATGGTCAAGAGACTGGAGCATCTCACACACGAGAAAAAGTTGAGAAAACTGGGCCTTGAGAAAAGGAGGTCAGGGGGAATCTCACCAATGTCAATAAATACGTGAATGGAAGGTGCAAAGAAATGGAGCCGGGGACTTTCCAGTGTTGCTCAGTGCCTAGACAAGAGTCAGTAATCTCTTGTCTGAAACTGAAACTGAAAGTGAAACAGAGGAGGTTCCATCTGAACATCAGGAAACATGGTTTTTTGTTTGTTTTGTTTTGTTTTTTTTTGTTTGTTTTTATAGTGAGGGGGACAGAGCACCACAACAAGTTTCTCATAGAGGTTATGGAGTCTTCCCTACTTGGAGATATTCAAAAGTCATCTGGATATTTTAGATATTTTAGGCAACTTGCTCTGTGTGTCTCTGCTTGAGCAAGGGTTGGATCAGGTGACTTCTGTAAGTCACTTCCAACTTCAATCATTGTGTGATTCTGTGAAGAACTATTTTCAGATTTTATTAATTCGATATTTTGAAAATTTCTTTTTTAACCAAATCTTAATTTGTGAATTATATCCCATTCAGTCTGAACAAGACTTTCAACAAGCTTGATGAAAATCACACTCCTATGCCTCAGTGACTGAATGTAAATAGAACTGAACAAACTAGGAAAGGTTTTTACAGTTTTTGATTGGCTCCGATTAGTTAGCTCCAATTTTATCTGAGTAAAAATAAATATGTTCTAGGTTTTTTTTCTTTGTATTCCCATACTTGACCTTAGCACATGACTTTGGAAAACAGATCACTTATTACAGGATTTAGGCATATCATCAGAGTGTAAGTATAAGTTACTTTGCCTTAAAATAATTACCAGTTTCTGCTGTCTTTAATGATCTAGTGATTTATGGTCCTCAGAACAATTTTGCTGTCTTGCCAATAACTCATTCCTAGTATGTGTTTTAGGGGAATGTGTTTTAAAACATAACCTTTTAGATTAAAAGCATCAATTAAAAGAGGTAAATGTGCTATAATTACAACAGAGATACATGGATATGTCTCAGAGAAGATTAACTTAAAAGCTAATTCTGAACACTTAAATGTCAGTTTAATTATTAATGGGGAATTTACAGTTTGTCAGAGATGATGAAATGCTTTTCCAAGATACTAGTTATTCCTATGAAAATTGGAAGGTGGTGCATATTTTGCTATTTGATGTCCTTCTGATCAGGTATCTAGTCTGCTCCAATGAGGATGATCTCCAAAGCTGCCTGAACTGTCTACATGCCATTTAATATACCAAAGTACATGCTATAACAAACAACTATTTCTGTTCAAGCAGGAACTCATATTATGTTTATTTCCATTACAGTACACCTCTCTTTACTTGCTGGATATCCATATCAAAAACTGTGCTTTTTCGAAAAAAAAAAAAAAAAAAAAGACTCTACTGTTTGAATGTGCAAATAGTGATATATCCTACAATTTTGTAATACTTTCCCTATTGATGTAAGTATGTAGCATTCTATTTTTACTAGTAGATTTCTGTGTTTTATTTTTAAGATTCTTTTGAATATGTATTTTGACTGGTACCAGTTTTATTTTAAGAGTCCAAAAGAGTGTAGTAGCAAATCAGTATTTTGAAAGAAGAGAAGAAGCATGGCTTCTAGTCATCTTGTGACATATATATTTACTCATATCCTTTTCCCCTCTAGAGTTTCAAACTCTGAATTCTGGCATCAGTTCCTATTGTTTAGCCTTAAGTTCACAAGTTATTGAATTTCACTTCATTTCTATTGTTACTATTCTCAAGGTCACACAGTTTTTCCTATATGAAAGAGTTGTTTTCTGTGTGGACAGTGACTCCAATTCTGTTTAATCAGAGAATCTCATTAACCTGCTGCTTCATTTTGTGCCAAGGACATAAAAAAGCATATTAAAATAATTAACCTCATGACCAGTTGTAGAAAAGATCTACTTGTAAACCTTCTCCAGCTTTGCTCTTTTGCTCTATAATGTGCTTTTTCATATCTTTCACCATTTTCTTTTTCTCTAATAAATAGAGTATCTCAGCATTATCCAGTTTTCGATGCAATAGCACTAGTGCAGATGCTTAACATGGACAGGAAAGGTACACCCAACTTTCATGGAAAATGAAAATACAGTCTCTTATCAGTGGAAAATTAGGTCAACCTAGACTGGTAAATCCATTCGTTCTCATTTATTTTTGCATCAATATATCATGACGGACTGTAATTTTTTTGTATGTATATAAAAATGTGCAAATAAGAATTGAAATGATTTGGAAAAAAAAGGATATAGGTGAATTTAGAGTAGAAAATTTCTTTCTTTCCTCCCAACAACAAACTATGTGGGCAAAAGGTAAGAATGTCTATGGGGTTTTGTTTGTGCATTGAGAGGCAGTAACAAGAGAAATGCAGGTAAGGTCTCAGATCAGAAACCTAAAATGGCAACCAGGATATCTTTTGGAGTTTGTTCAATCCTTAGCAAATCCTTAATTCTGTTTTATGATACATCCCCTCCCTAGCCTGATTAGCAATTTCACATCAGTAGTAGTTAGACATCTAACTTGATAACAGTTAGAAAATATACTTTCTGCCTATCAACATATTCAGGTGCCCATATACTGTAAAGTTCCTGTAACATTAAAAATAAAAAGAATATTCACTGGGTTTCCTTTAAAAGTAGCCACACGTATATATCTGAAAGGTAATCTACTTTGATTCTGTTTTTCAATACAATATTGGAGGGGCTCAAGGCCAGGTTGGATGCGGCCCTGGGCAGCCTAATCTAGAGGAAGATGTCCTTGACAATGGCAGGGAGGCTGAAACTAGATAATCTTTAATTTCCCTTCCAACCCAAATCATTCTATACATCTCTGATATTTACTCTCAAGTTCTAGACAAAAACAAAAACAAACAAAAAAAAAACCCCAACACATTTCTCAAAAAAATAAGGTCTTTTAGTGCTTAGACTTCAGCAGTAACTTTTGCTTTGCTCTTACCATTTATGAACTTCTGACTGCTTCAGACTTGATGTGTGGAATCATTACCATACAGCCTTTTATTCTGTAACATCACATATATGCAAACTATTCATGAAAGGCACATTGCAACCCAAAGAGCAAAGGCAGTGCTTTCAATTTAAAGTCAGTCATTTCAACCAGAATCACATAATTTGCTATTTTTTACTTTTGCTGACTGCAAATCACATCGGTTTCTCCATACAGAATCTCAAAATAGAGTTTGCATCTCTTTGTTGAGAGCAAGTCATATTTTTCCCTCAGATGTCTAAAACATTTAGTATCCTTTTCCAACCAGGATCTCAAGAATAAGAACAGTATTGGATGCTGTTGAATGTGGTGTATTTTTTCTTCCTGGGATATACCAGACATTACAAGGAATGTTTCCTATGTGCCATCACTATAAAACAACAAGGTGAAGATTTTAAAATAAAGGTGAACTTGCAGCTAAACTATGCCAGTTCAAATAATGCATAGCTGAACTCAATTACTAAAACAAATCAGGAAGGCTGACTGCATAGTTTCAGCAGGGATGAAATTATTTTCTTCAGAATGTTTGGTATGATGTTATGTTTTTGGTTCTAGGAGAAAAACAATATTGATAACACACCTATGTTTACAATTCCTGCTGAGCAGTGTTTTGAAGAGCCAAGGTCATTCTCAGCAAAGGGTCCAAGGAGCTGGGGGGGGAACAGAATTAGGACAGCTGACTTAAACTGTCCAAAGGGATACTACATATCATATGGCATCACGTGGAACTAGTTTTGAAGGGGATGGGAGTTCATCTGTCTCTTTCACTGCTTGGGGGGCTGGCTAGGCATCAGTCAGAGGGTTTGTGCAATTGTTTGTGCATCACTTGTTATATACATTCATACATACATGTATATATTTATAGTGATAACTATTATCTTTTTCCTTTTTCTTTCTATCTTAGTAAATAGTTCTAATTTGTTTTTTTCAATTCTGTCCCCCATCTAACTGGGAAGGTGGGAAGTGAGCAAACAGCTGTTTGGTGCACAGCCACCTGCCAGGTTAAAACCACAACACTGACAAAATGTGGGTAATGATGGATTTGAGCAGAGTAGAGTAGAGAGAGTAGAGTTGAGTAGACTAGACTAGAATAGAATAGAATACTTCCACTGGCTCAGACCTTAAAAGATCATCTAGTTCAACTGACTGACCTCTTCAGGGCTAATCAAAAGTTAAAGCATTTCACTGAGGGCGTTATCCAATGTTTTTTAACAGGCTTGCGGCGTCAGTCACCACTCCAGGAAGCCTACTCTAGGCAGAGAAAACAGAAACAGAAAAATAATTGTTAGTGTGAACTTCAATAGAAAAATCCTTCATTTCTTCTCTAAATGTGCTGCCGGGTTGAATTTCACTTGTTTCTCAGTACCAACAGCCTAGGGACACTGCCTGACCTGGTGTCAATCAGCAACTAGCTAACAATATTCAGCAACAAATGGAAGGCCAGATGAAGTCCTGTCTTTAATAAGTAATTTTTTGAATGGTAAGAATTTTATTCAGATGAATTTTATTAGTGGAGTTTGAATAATTCACAACTTTGAATAGAAGGAAAGTTTGTGTATGACATGGTATGCATGAATTACTGAGTCTCCTTTTTTGTCTCGTATTTCTCTTAAGTGTCCCAATACACAAAATAATAGATCCACCTGTTCCCCAGAGAAATTTCAGTGCCTATTTACCATATGCAAGACTTCAAGTCTGTAAGCTTACATAAAAAAATAGTTTTAATGAAAAATTCTGCATGAACTTTCAAACACAGTTGCCCTGACCTCTATTTAAAGCTAGAATTTATGTGCCCTTCTACAGAACACAGGTCAGTGAAAAAGTTACGGTAATGTTGGCTTCCTTAAAAAAAGAGAGCCCCAGTCACAAGGTAACTTTGTCATATCAGTAGTATCTTTAAGTAATGAGAATTGCAAGGAGATCTTTTTCCTGCACTTTGAAGGAAAATGTAAATAATTCCAGCTGGAAGGTAGTTACAAGAAAACTTTCTAATAAAATTAAAAAATATATATTTTATTATACATCTGTAGTTCATCTTTATAAAATTTCTTTCTCTCTGCACCTTACATCTGTACTGTTAGACAGTAGAAAGTACTTAAGTAGGTTGCTCCGAAAGTAATGTCTCATGTTTGTTTCCATGGAAACTACAACATATATAAGGAGCACAATAAGACTATTTGATAGAGCAAATTCTCAGCTACAAAACACTCTTTTTTTCAGCATGGTCACCACGATTAGCTATGCATTTTCACCACTGATGAACAAGAACCTGCATGTCATACTCCCAAAAATCTGCACCCGTGGAGGTGACCCAGTGTCGATGATGCCACTGCTGAAACGCATCACCCACTGCCTCACTGTACTTACATCCTCTGTTTGGTCTCCATAAAAATTCAGCACGTATCAATGAATATCAGTGAGTGCAATTTCTTCCACATGGAGGAATTCAGCGACACACCTTTCATTCTTATGCAGTCTCATATCAGACATAAATTTGTCAGATTGCCTCTCAGCTGCCATCTGTCACACAGTAAAAAAAAGTAATGGAATACCGGTGAGAAGGTTCAGCTTCCACTTCCATAGCACCAACATCTGCCCCTGACACTGTGACCCAACATAATAAAACAGGAGCAACCACTACAGATATCTATGATCTTTCAATGGAGTTTGCGATACATGGATTAAATATATTTTTAGAATTGCTTTTTTTTTTTCTTCTCTTGATGCTCCTTGTAGACTTCATTTTACCTTTTTTACACAGTAAGAGTATTCTTTTTTTTTAATTGATATTCTTACAAAAGGAGTATGTCAGATGTCCTTTTAGAAACTGTATTACTATAACGAGCATTTCCAGCAATTACAGTTCAGCTAAAGTTTGAAAATTATGGCAAAAGGTATGTGAAACAGGTCTTAAAATAATCAAGAACACAAGATCTTACAGATACATGGATCTTCTCAGACCTTGTCAAATCTGTGCTGTTTTCTTCATAGTAGAGCTCTAAGGATTCAAATTCTTTCTCTTTCTGTCTTTCTTCCTCTCATTCTTCCCCTTTCTATTTTTTCCTTTTTTTCATTTGGTCATTATTTAAGTTCTTTCATCACTGTTAAGAAACTGAACATACTGTTCTGTCAGATGACCATGCAGTCCTAGAAATAGAATGTCATTTCATGTCATTTATAACTACAAGTCAGTTAATAGTACTGAATTTGGGAACATTCTATATCCATAGCTGGAGAAGGTACTGCATTTTCTTCAGAACTTGCCAGATGAATCTCTGAATCATACCTAGGAATATTCAGTATATTTTAACCAAATTGGGAGGGAAAAAAAAAAAAAAAAAAGCTTTTAATTCTTCCTTCTGGTACCATAGTAGAAATGAAAGAGCTGCCATGAATAGACCAAATCTGGATTGTAGTGAATCCACTATGCTGTGGATTAATACAAAATTTACTTTTTCAGAAAGGATAAGTGAATAGGGCAGTTAAGTGCCAAAAAAGCTTGCCTAAAGCTTTTATGTACAGCAAGTAAATAAACTGCATTTGTAGAAAAGTTCCTCTACTAAAGTTTTAAACAAGCTACATAACAGTACTACATAATTATGCTTTTTCTTTAGGAAAGAGATAAAGTGTTATTTTTAAAGAGTTTCTTAGCAAAGAGTTAAACTGTTTGGAGAAATGAAAAGCATTTATGCTAACAGCACAAGCAGTTGTCTTAGTTTCATTCTGTTTATGCCTCTGGAAATGTCTAGCAGGCTTGCAGGCAATGGAAAGAAACATGATTTATAATAGATACAAAAAGCAAAGTTCCACCTACAAGCTTGAGGGGACAAAATAGGATTGTAGCTGAACATAAATGTATTTCACAATTTGTGCTTCATTTCTTATAGTGCAGTCCCATTGGCATCAATGTGTAATGGATGGTGGAGGTTACCTTTTAAATGTTTCCTGCAAACTGTGTGATTTCCTTTAGAGTTGAGGATGTAATGCTACTTGGCAGATCCCTGTGTGTCTGCAAGGGGAAAATGTTTGTTTCTTCTGTCCTGAAATTATCTGAAGTACTGTCACTGTATAAATTACAACTGAGTACATGAGTAAGGTCCATGGAAGCCAGATGGTATAGCAGAGCTATGAACGTGAGTTATGACCATGTTCAGATGGTGTAATTCTTGATCCAGAACTAAAGAGTCAGTAGGATATTACCACTGATCAACGATTTGCAGTTGTAGACTTCTATCAGATCCAAAAGCCACCTGCTGATGTATCTCTTTTGAGATGTCAACCCAATTAGTTGTTAAGAGGTTCTGTTTGAAATGTAAATGCTTTTATTCAGCTTTATTTTGCTGATACAAGCATATAGAGACATACTATAAGAATAAAGCTACAGATGACTGTTTTAAAATAACTATTAATTCTGAACTATTACTAAAATTGCTGACTTTTATTAGTAATATTTATCCCAATGCTGAGTGGGTACTTGAGAGGTAGAAATAACAACTCAGAGGGATACAAATTACAATGTCTTATTCTGACCAAGTTCTTCACATTTTAGACTAACCTCTCACATACTGTACTTACGTAGATTACATAGTTCCTACCCTAAACAAGTATATATATATTAAAAAAAAAAACCAAAAACACATGAAGAGGTACTGAAAAAAAAAACTAGATCTACGCAAGTTAATGACAAAAATAGGATTGACTTCAACAGGGTAACAGTTTCATTCACTGTGTTTTTTAAACCTTTCTGAACAAAGAACAGAAAGGGAAAGCTGGAGCTTAGATGAAAAAGAAAATTTTACGAATTAAAGTGGTTGTGGTGTGAACTTCTATTTCAGATATTCTGATAATCATCATTTTGAAATTTCAACCAGCTTTATCAGTTTGTATGTTGGCAAGGAAATTACACAATATAAATGTTGCAGCTACAGTCTTAGCTGAATTATCTTTGGAAGAGATTATCAATGAATATTGATTTTTTATTTCATTTTTCTCCCCGTAAGATATTTGGACCACCAAAATACATTATTCAGGAAAGAGAAATTAGTGGAAAGAGATACTTGTTTTGTTTTTATATACATTACAATAGGCTCTCTGTTACTCATAGGCCTGTAAAATAGACCATATATTCATTTAATGCAGTTTTCTGCAGAAGTAATCCAACAGTTATCAGAGCCAGTGCTAAAGCATAAAGGTTGATTGCAGAAAGCTCCTTCTGCACAGTGACCCCCTACATGTTCTACAAAATCATGCCTCACAGTACGCAGTAAGATCACTCTAGTATAAAAGAACAGCAAAATGTCATATAGGGGAACACAGAGGAGATGAAAATGAAATCTCAGTCATCTACTGAGATTTTCTCTAGTGAAATGTAAAAAGAGAAAAGTAACTACTGTTCTTTGTGAAGGTGATACGATAGTTATCTTGGCTTGGAAATCACATTTTTAAAAGGTGGAGACAGAGATGAAGCAGTTGCCTATAACCTTGTACTCTATTCAGCTGTATCCAGATTACAGGAAGGTTAGGACAAATGTGAAGGTTATGTGGACTAAAATTTGTATAAATAAAATTTGTGCTCATATTTCTACTAATAACAGAAAGATTATATTCAGATGCCAGATATTTGAAATATCTTTCTGCTTCTTTTCGTCATAAATATTACAGATGAAATCTATTACATCCACAGCCATAACATAAGCAATCTGGTAAACCCCTTCACGGCCTCAGAATCTTCACAATGAGTACAGGCCACTTGTATTTTCTAGTAGAGAATAATTTACATGTGTGGATATGAGCTCTGCTGTTCTCATGTAGATTTCAGGGCCATAAACCTGTTTTTTCTGTCCTATCTTTTGTGTATCTCACAAGCTAATTGTAAGCAATATGAAAGGTCTTTCCATTACTCCAGGAGTTTTAATTCATTGCATAAACATAGAAACCAATTCTGAATGAAAGTATTTCAGATGCAAGTCTGAACTTGACTGTTTGAATTCCACAGTAAATTTATTAACTTATCAACATCATTTACTTTTATCATCTTCATTTATTAACTTTATTAATATATCAAAGGTCATGCAAGTCTGGAGGGGTCTCCACAACTGATGTTTTTCTTTGTTGATGTTGTTACTCTTCTTAGTGGTCTGTTACAGCCACTATAGAAAAGATACAGACCAGAGGAGAATTACTTTCACTCTGCAGGTTGTGACAGACAATAAGTTTTAGTGTCATTTATTTAGTGCATGTAATTGTGAGACAGAGTGAAAAGTCACAATCAGAATTAAAGAAAAATAAAAGTATTTTTACAATGTATTTGTTAAATGAGCTTCAACTATATGATTGAAGAAAATTGTATAACTTTTAATCTGAACTTTCACAAAATTTAAATTATTTTTATGTGTTAATGTACAATTGCCTGCAAATGTGTATAGTGAGGTTTTTTGTTTGTTTTATATACATATACATATGGATGCATTTGGATGCATACATACACCTACAGTGGGGTCAGACTTTAAAGGTATTTCAGCAATAAGATATCTGACTCTAAAGGATTAAGCACTGATTAGGCAGTTTTGTGTCATAGTGCAAACAGATGCTACCTCATTTGAAATTCACAATGGAGACTGTTCTTCCTAAAAATTGGTTTCCTGACTATGGAACTTCTTGAGATTCATATAGAATGTATAATATCTATTACAAATATGTATGAGGGTAGTTGGTAGAAATTCACTTTAAAAATTTTAAAAGACAGCATCATGCTAAATTCCAATCCACTTGAAAAATTACAAATAATACACAGAGTAAGTCCCCAGATGTTGAAGTTATAATAAAGGAAAAAGAAATCTGACATTTTCATAGGCGTTTGCACAATCAACACAGTAATCTTAATCTGTAATCCTCATGTGATGTAAACTGCTTTAGTCTTCCTGAAGCTGTTGTGCTAGTTCAGTTTAATCCAGCTACAATTTGGGTTTGTTCTTTCTAATTCTATTGATAGAGAGCAGAGAGTAAAAGAAAGTTATGAACTACAGTAAACAGAATATTGCAAAGTTAAATTCATTGAAGGAGGAAAAAAATCTGCAGAAGCTGGGAAATAATTTTCTATATGGCATTGATAAAAACAGTCCATCCAAATACATTACTAATTAAATGAGAAATCACAACTCTCCCCTTGCTCATTTCCTTAGCTTGCTTGAATGGCAGTGATCAGAGCAGCTAGACAACAGCTCAGGCTGAAAGGTAATTGGGCACTGCCAGCTGTTCAGAATTTGGTTTATGTGTGTGAGTGCGGATCACATGGCAAAGGGTTTGGGAATCAAGGCCATCTATATTCTAAATATTTTTGTTCACATGCTGCCTGTAACTGCATTAAGTATAGTACTCACATTTTTCTAAACAAGAAAAGAATGTTTGAAACATTACATAATAGAATAGTCAAGGACACAGTCAAAGAGAGTTACACTATGGCACATCCCAGACCTGTAAATAATGGTTTCCTTCATAAAATATATCTTGATTAGGCTAAACCTTATGTAAGAGGGTTACATTATAAAACAGTATGTGGACTCAAATTCCTGCCTTGCTATGCTGAGTTGGAATCACTGATTTTGTAATCCGCGTTCAGTATTAAGGGCTAGGCAAAATACTCAGTTGCACCAGGAAGGATATGAAGAGATTAGAGAGACTAATATATCACAGACTAACCTCTTTACTCTGAACATTCACAGAGACACAGGCAATTCTCGCTCTACTACTACCTGGAGCTACTAGCTATGAAGACAAAAAAAATCAAGATCGCAAAGAAAGGCAATATTTAAGGTAAGAAATGATTTTATTAGTTGTAATTTTTCACAGTGAGTACTTTTTCTATATTGAATTTTGAATGTAGGTACTATCTATTTAAAACAAAACAAAACAAAACAAAAACACAGCTCAGGAGCTGGGTAGTTAACCAGTAGCAATAAACTCATCTTTTGTTCTACATTTCCTTGGTGGAAATCCTAAGTGACAGTACTTTTGATCCCGACTGCATTTAAATTGTCAGAAAGATATTTCTAGCAAAGAGTGAAAATTAGTGAGTAATTAGGAGTTCCTGAATCTTTGAAGAATAGCAGAGATCTAGATTCATATATAAAAATAATGTACAAGAAAACGGATAAGGAAGACAAATACACTTTATCTTCATAGACATTAATTGGGACTGTAGTCTTGTATAATCTCTCATAATTTAATGTATTATAAAATAGGCTAATTGTAGAGAGTAGGTTATAACTAAATATCATTTATATGGCTCTATTTCCCATCCCAATAGGAAATATCAGCTATATATTTTAAAAAAGTATACAAAATTATACAAATCAGAGATTAGGTGAGGGCTTATAAAGCATCTTATATACTAGCTATACACAAAAAAAAAAAATGTAACTTCATGCTATGGAGAGTGATGTTTCTCTGGACAGAAGAACAGAGAAGAATAACAGTCTTTCAAATTTTTATTCAAGAAATGGAGGAGGGAGAGAAGAAACAATTATAAGGACAAACAAGATTGGGAACAAAAACTGAAGAAAACATAACTTCAACCCTCCTATTGCAATTTTATTTGTTATGTAATATTCTCTGTAAGCATACATAGAATAACTCTATGCAATAAGTCATTTTGGTAGTACTACTGTTTTGCAATACACTGCTGATGTTTCATATACTTAGGAAAGATTGGTTTTAAAAATACTGTCATGTATTTTGGCCTATTTGGAAGTACTATGAGCCTCACTGTTGAAGATATCTGCTAATTGTGGACATTTCTAGAATCCTGAAAACATCTGGTGAAGAAGTATTTATTTTAATGTTTATTAATTAATTAGTGAATTTGAACCACTATTTCAGTTTTGATCCAAGTTAGTTCCAGGCTCCAAGCCTTTAATTGCTTCCAGTTAAATTACATACAGTTTTCTTGAATACAAACATAAAAATAAATTTCTTAAATTGAAATCAATCAGGCTGAATGACAAGAAAGAAAGTTTGAAATTGAACAGGTCTTTGAAACGCTTCTCTTGATGTTGCATACAAGCCTGCTGAAATTGAAAGGGAAAGCTTATGCTTATACTTACAGTTTTGGTCAAGGACATTTTCCCTTAGCTTTTTTTATTTTTATTTTTATTTTCTGTGTAGATTTTTTTTCTTTCTCTCTTAATTTTTTTCCCTCCTGATCAAGCTTCCTAAGATTTGCTCAGTGCCTACAGCAAATCTGAGGATGAAGATAATTTTTCAGTTGATATCCTGTGTAGTTTAGGGCATAAATGCAACAGATATGTTATTTGTGTGATCTCCACAGCAGCAGGCAGCAGGTTTTTGTCAATTGAAGAATTCAGCAAGTCCAAAGACAAGTGAGTGTGGAATCTCTGCTGAAGAGTTTGAGAGGAAGGTAGCTGGGAAGAGATTTAGGGAAAAAAAAAAAAATGAAATAACAAATACATCATCCTGAGGGAAGCCCTGGGCCAGGGTTATGCTAAACATGGCAGACACAGAAGTGACTGAAAGCTCAGACATGGGACTATTGGAGATTGTTACAGCTTTGTCTCTTAGGAGTTTTAATTTACTTCTCTGGTGTTGTTTCTGTTACTTTGTGTATGTTTAGATCTAGTGGGCACAGTTAAAAGCAAATGTGCTTGAACCTGCCTATTAAATCTTAGTATGTAAATAGAACTGGGAGATATTTATCTCTTCAACAGAGAGGAAAATAATTATGTTTATAAAGCTTTTCTTCCATTATGATTTTACTGCAGGCAAACAGAGAGAGTATCCTACCGGAAGAGCTAAATTGAAATCACATTTTACAAAGATGAACCTTAGCATTAAAAATCAGTTTTCGAGGTCATTAGAAAGAAAGTAAAGGAAAGAAAACCAGTTTGTTTAGGATAGCATTTTCACTAAATCACTGCATATTTTTTTTAGTTATTACTATTATTATTTTTAACAATAAAATATGTTAGTCTCCTCCAGAATCCTCGGACTATCAAAGATTCTGTGCTAGCAGGCAAAGCTTAGAACTCAGTAAGGTCATACCCCACCTCTCCCATCAGAACCTGGATAGAATGCTCTGCTGGTCTTTGATTCTCATCTTTCTGTGGCTTCTGAGTTATATTTTATTTTTACTTGTATTTTTGTAAATGTAGGATGGGTGTTAAGGGAATTATAGGTAGAAGGAACGATGACTTGTGAACACTTCAGGGCAAGGGAGGAGGAGGGATGAGTTGAAAGAGGAAAGGGTCTGTGTGGGAGAGAATATCTCTTTTAGCTGAAAATGTGGGTCTGTCTGTCTTCATGCCTTCAGAACTGCTTTGTCTGAATTAGTACAAAAGGCTTCAGAAACTGTCAAGAGGCATCTCTTCACTAAATGAGAGAGCTTTATTAATGTAGAAAATCTGTTTCTGTTAATGAGAACTTACCCAAGAGGTTAATAGGTGCAATAGAAAAAAGCATAGGTGAGCCTGAATGGGTAAGGTTTATGTTGAGCTGGATTAGTATATAATATTAATTTAAACTCTCAATGATTTAGACATGTATTTAGCTAGATACTCTTATGTATGTAATAATCAAACCAATAAGACTTATGAGCTGGATATTTCTATATAGTATGTTTCCCAGTGTTCTACAGTCTGATCTCTGAAGTGATTGTTTTCTTTTGTTGTTCTTGTATTGCTCTAAGAAATTATACAGCTCAGTTAGATCACAAAGATGCCTGTGACTTAATTCAGCGCTATATTAGTGTGAAACATCAAAGATTTTTAACAGTATCCCACTGAACTGTTGTACTGTAGAGAAGTCTCCATCCTGGAAGACATTCAAAAGCTGTATGGACTGGGCAACCAGCTCAAGGTGATCATACTTGAGCAGGGGCATTGGACAACCAATCTATTATTCTGTGAACCTTCAAAGCATTCCAAAAAGTATGCATTTCTGCCACCTATACTGTGTTTTGAACATTTTTTCAAAAGTAGTATTTCCTTCAACTCGGAATAGTTCATACTGCCTGCCCCAGCTGTTACAAAGATTTTTTTTTAGTAAAGCTTCGAATGTGCTCTTAACTCTAGGTGTTACCTGAATAGACCAAGGGCTTGCAATGTAAGAGAATGTTTATAAGAAAGGTTTATAAGCTTTACATTTCAATAAGACACTTAATTTAAGATCCAATTTGAAAGCATGAAGACATACACATTTTCAGCAAGTTGGCTCTCTGGCTTTCTACGAAGATAATGGGAGCTTACACCAAGCTGATTAGCTTTCTGAAGTATATATTGCTCAATCTGAGTCACAAGCCCACGTGTAGGTGTGTAATTCCATTTACTATGTATCAGATATGCACACGTGGCTGGCAGACTGAGGATTTATAGAAGATTTGCTCTTCTTTGCAGTGTTGACTAATGCCTACATAGAGTACAACATCTTTATGCAACTGAAACCCACCTGTTGTTCACCTGACTACCCCTTTTTGATATATGGACTGACTCCTCTCTACAGTGGGACTCTAAATGCTTAGCATTTATGTAGAATCTGTATATAGATAATTATATATATGCATCCTGATGTATCTAAGTCTTAACCTAAAGTTTAATTGCTCAGTGGAAGCTGAGAAGGACTCTGATACCCTATATGTTTCTACTGACAGCCAGAACTGTTAACAAAGGAAATTTCAGGACCCCAGGGAGTTTTCCTCCTGGTCCACTGGAGATAAAGCTCTTCTGATTCCCTATTTGACATTCACTCAGTAGTGAAGACAAAAATATGTTACCTGTACACATAAAATATCTCTCCTTTAGTATAACCATGAAAAACAGATGAACACAGATGGGAAGACAGTGGCTTTCCATAACCCACATACATACAACCAATGCTTATATAAATACAACAAAAGGGCCTGATTCTGTTCTGATCCATCAGATAATAATACGTCATAGTGAGATGATAGGTCAGATTGTAGCGATGAGGCAAATGGTTTGGCCAGATAAAAGTACTGACTGTTAGCCATCTTACATGTAAATGGACACATTTTTATTCCATCTCAACTTTTCCCATGTTTCTGATCCCTCCCTTTCCTTGTTATTTATTATTTCCATAAGAAACCTATAATAAGTTGCAACAGTCCACTTTAAATAATCCACAGTTCCTTATTTTTATCACCATACTCATGATAATCATTTCTCTATTCTTATATACTACAAAGCTCTGGTTGAACTTCTTAGAAATAGTTGGAGTGGTTTCTTCAACAGCCCATCCATCAGTGACATAAAGAGTTCTGAGTTTCCTTATTGTCTCCATTAAGTACTGCTCATTAGAGCTTGTGTAACAGCATGTTCAGTATATCACTTTTCCTATTTCTTGATTTTGTCTTTTACGCTGAATAGTGCTAATGAAATTACATTACAATATCCTTGCAATCTGGATACAGACATCCTAAAAGAATGGTAAATGTCTTTTAAGTTCAGAAGTAACGTGCAACTCTTCATTAAGAACGAAGCCATCTTTCCCTTCATCAGATTATTTTTAATTTAGAATTTGATCAGTGGAAACAAGTGCCTACATTCTGGAATGAGGGCATGTTTGCACTAACTCACTGGGACTTAGTGGATATATCTATAAGTTAGCATAACTTTGAGTAGCTGATGGTGGCTTCTTTGTGCCATCAGATTTATACAATGTTCTTACCTAATTTAATAGCTGTACATATATTAGGTTGTGTAGAATTCATTTGGAAATGTCTGTCACAGAAAATTGTCAGATGTTTTAATGGACTTCACCACTCTAGTGGTTTAATTTCCATAAACCTGAACAGATACACTTTCTGGGAGAAAGACGGTATTTACTTTGCATGGAATGAGCAATGTTCAAATGTTAAAAATCCTGAAAACACTAATTACCCACTATTGTTAGGGTAAGAGGTGTCACTATCCTCACTATAACAGATGAATGAGCTTCCTAACCATCTGCAGTCCTTGACTTCTAGTCGACAACTTATGGCTTTTCCTCAGTTAAAACAAAGTTCCTTTAACAGTGGGAGATCTTGGCTTCCTAAGACCTGGATGAGCTTTTGTGTTTAGCTGCTTGGTGAGGAAAAAGTGACTGCTACATTACCTGATGATGAAAGGAATTGCAGCATGCTTAATTATCTAAAGAAAGTAGTATTGTAAGAGAGTGAGAAAAGTTTACAGACTATAGGATGCATGAGTTTGTAAGGAGAAAAAAAAAAAAGTATTACTTTACAATAAAACACTGGCACAGAATCAAAAATATGTATTTTGTTAATCCAGTGGCAATACATTATAAGAAGTTATCTTTCTGAAGTGGAGGTTATACCATGTGCAAAGTTATTGCTGCACAAGTTACACAACTAAAGAAAGCTGCACATAGCAGTGATAAGTATTATGTAAGAATTTGTGTTTCATATTTTAAAAGTACTGGGCACTATAAATTAGTGTGATGCTTATGTGACATTATAACTATGTTAAATGAGAGAAAGTTATTGAACTATTCATCCACTCCACTGCGTGCTCATCCACATGGGCACCATTACACTGTCAAGGAAGATTACGAGCCTAGCAAGAGGGACTTGAGAGCTCTGGAGTCTAGGGTGAGCAGCTTGGAAGTCCAGGTGACATTGTTCTCAGTTCTGCTGCTGCTGAAGGGAAAAAATTTTGGGTAGGAATAAATGCTTATTTCATTAAATCACAAAAATGCCTGAGATTTATCAGTCAATCTTATGCCTGGTATGGCGAAACAGATCAATACCAAGTCTTCAAGAAAGCATAGAGAGAATGCTGGTGATGTGGAGGAGCATACTGACTGTGTGAAGTTCCAGTGCAGTGTGGGACAGCAGTGTAGTTGAGAGCCTGAAAGTCAGGATCAGAGAAGAGGCCACTAAGAATGACGTAGTGATAGGAGTGGGTAACAGAGGGTGTTGTTCAGTGATCTGTAGAGAAATAGCAAAATAGAGCCTTACTCATCCCCAAGGTGTACAGGGAAAGAATGGGAAATAATTGAGACACATTGCAAAAAAAGAAATTATCATTAGATAAAAGATTGCCCTGGGAGACAGAAATCTCAGTTCCTAGAAATACTCAGAACTTGACTGAAAAGTATTGTGAGCAACCTCATCTATGTTTGCCTTGTTTTGAGGGAAAGATTAGACCAGGTGACCTCTTCTTTCCCATCCGTTTTAAGACTGAATTTGGACTAAGATGAATTTGAAGCTTTTGCGTGTTTCTTTAAGACCTATTTCTGGTGTCAAGGATATGAAGGTCTCAAATGCATACCTGAAGAGAAGAGTAAATTTTCTTAGGCCTGAATATACACACTTTCTGGGATAGAGATTGATGTTAAATTTTCATGAAATGGACAGTATTCAAAACTGGTTCTAAGGAGGACTTTATAGGCAAAAAAAGTCTTTTCTTTGTTCTCTTATTGTACTGCAGAAATAGTTGGTAGCTTGTGTTAAAAAGACTTAGTTCATGTGCGTTTAGCATGGTCTACAGTGTATCACTCACTACCAGAAAGTAACAGGAAGTACCCAGTGCGTACAATTCCTTGTACACACTGTGAGTAACATCCCTGCTTATCATTCTCAACGTGATCTCCTACAGGAAGACTCAGGTATTTAATTTTCATCCTTTTTTTTTTTTTAATCTTGGAAACTTTGGTATTGGCCAATACTGAGTTACACATGATACATGTTACAAACAGACTACTTTTTTATAGTCCTAATGGATCAATGCTGAACATACCACAAAATACATGTTTCACTAAGGAAACCTCCCTCTATTTGGGCTATGTGTTTCAGTTTAAGTACCTACTGTGTTCTGGGCGTGAAAAGATAGAACTACCAAGGCAGCTAAAACTTCCATCTTTCTTATTCTACCAATAACTGTCCTGTGAGACATATCCTGAGAATCTCATTGTTATGCTTACTGATGCAAACCTGATTGAATAAACTGAGTAGTTAATTTATTCTAATGTGATCTATCATAAATAGATGTTAGCGATGGTTCAGATCTTTCCCTATGTTCTTCCCAAATAACTTCTTTTGCTCTTAACTGTAATAATCCCAGCTATGGAAGTCTCATGGTACAAACAAATCAACATTGAGATCTTAATGATGATTTTTGCACCACTCTGAGTTGTACTCAACTGCTGCAGCTGGATGAACTCAAATTAGAGAAAACAACTGGAGAACAGCAGGCCAAAACTGCATGCTGTTGTTGTTGTGGGTGGTTTAGAGTAGAAGCTTTGAAATTAAGGGCTTTTTTTGCTCCATCTTAAGTTCAGGATGCAAATCATTATTTGTGTATTAGGAGTACTGACTGCAAATAAACACAAGATTTTTAACATTGTGACTAATCTCTACTGTGGGAGTCCATATTGTAAGCATTATCAGCATTGCTGTGCTGTAGGCAGTTGGCAGACCTTCTTGTTTTGTTTAAGCAAGCAAATCTGGTTGTAAGATTGCTAGGATAAATCAGACAGGTGTCCATGCACTGGCTATTCACTTGGACAAATAACATTTACTAATACAGTTCTGACTGGGCTGCTGGAAATGAGACTAAAATACTTGCAGTTCTTAAATTCTTTGACTTTATAGTATTCCATTTATTATTAAACAATGGTGCTGTATCAGAGTATCCCAAGAAAATAGAAATTCAGGAACACCAAAGAGCTGCAAATAAGTCTGTTCATGGTGTTTTACTTGGGTATTTTTATATTATATTCATACTTTAAGTAATTTTTTTTCCTTTAAGTGGGTGTTTTTTGCTGGATCTTTGTTACAGTCCAAGTCACTATTCCTTTAGATTTTCTAAAAGAATACTGCATGTTCAAAGTAATCAAACAGAAAATTACTCATAGAGAGAGATGAATAGCGTGTGTTTGAATGGTATTTCGACAGACAGTGCTTTACAAGATAGTTTATTATGATCTCTTATTGGTTGTTCTGGAGACTAGTAAGGTAAGACTCGAAATTTGTCATGATCTTGAATGCTTGCTCTGCAGTTCTTAGCCAAATTTTGGCTACCTCATAGAGAAGTGTATTTTAATACACGATTTGTATTTGTGAGAGAAGAAACCTTTACCTCCCTTGTTTTAGAGTACACAGACATTTAGAGCAGACTGTGTGCATCTGTTGCCATTCCCTAATAGGAATCTCATGTAATCTGCATTGATGAACTTCCTAGTAATTTAGTGCATCAGTGGTCTGCCTAATTCTACAGGTGAACATACAGATGTGTATTTTGCTAATGTATCCTGTGCTTTCGGCTTATGTGCTCATAATGTATATGTCATATTTGAAAAAATTACTTTCTAGGCATTGAAGAATATTTTTAGAATTCAGAATCATACTCTTCAGCTTCACCCTTTCAAACTTCATCAGGTTTTTGAACTTGATAAATTCCATTCAGTGTGTTGATACAATGTGATTTTCTTTTCTTTCACCACCTCTATTCTATCTCCAGTGCAGTGTGCTCACTTTACTCACTTTACAAGATGGTGGACCAGATGGAGGAATTGGCAACTGACTTGTCTAGGATATTCCTTATTTTTATTTATTTTTATAGACATAAATGTACTTATCATATGTATTGTTTTAACACCCTGGAAACTGCTACCACTAAGAGGCAATTTTCATTCTGTATAGAAGATGCAATGAATTCATGGATGCTTCTTAGCCTTATCTTCTAAACTCAAAGTACCCTCAACAGTCTATATCTCTCAAATGGCGCAGGTAACTCTGGTAGAGGCACTGTAACATTTAGCAAGGTACTTGTATACATTAGAGTATGATGTCATTAACATGCAAAATTTCTTGAATACACTTATCCAAATTCTAGCTGTCTTTACTTTCCCTTTTATAAGTGATCACTACTGCCTCCCATTAATTGCTATGATTAACACACATTCTTTCTTCACTTTTACTTGGGCATTGTGCCAGGCATATTCTTTAAGTATGACAGTTTTCCATCTCCTACCATTTTGGCAGTTCATGTCAATGTGTTACTGACCTCTTGTTCCCTTCTTCTAATGATTTTAGCATTACTTCTTCAAATTCTATATGCTAAATGGCTTTTTCTCCCCTTTACAATGTAAAAAGATTGTCTACACTACGTAGGCAAATGAAGTTATACTACCATTGTTTTTCGGAGATAATAATACATCATGGATTTGATGATCACACATACATCAGTGTTTGTGGATTGTACTGATTTAAATTGGATTCAGATAGACACAAAAATTGTGAGTCCACAAAGGGTAGCTGGGTTTGCCTGTTTGTTTTCTGCTAAGGGAAGGCAAATTGTTTCTATATTCTCCTTCCCAATTTACATGAGAAGGTCTAATTTCCATACACTTTTTAAGAGACTGTTTTTATCTCTGATGGGTTTTAAACATATTTGCCAGTGATAGTGATTAAGAATACATTATTTATTATCTATCTATCTATCTATCTATCTATCTATCTATCTATCTATCTATCTATTTATTTATCTAACTATCTATCTATTTAAACAAGAGAATATAGTCTGATACCAACAAGTTGTTTCCTGCAGGTCAGATATTATGACTTCTGAGGAAATAGACTGATGTGTTTGATAACTGTTCTGCCTTTGACACTATGGACTGTTATGCCTCATTAGTTTGTGAATTTTAGCAGTAATACCAAAATGGAAGAGCTGGGTAGTAAAAAGTATATAGGGAGAAAGAAAGATATAGAAACGATGGGGTGCACTGTAACTTCTGGGATAGATAACAATCAGTTTCTTGCTGTTTCAAAAGAAAAAGTAAATGTCAGAGAAGTGTGGAAAGAGCTAATTCTCACAAAAATCCCTAAGATATTTGAGATCATCATCTTAAGGTGACACCCTTGCTGAAGCCAATTGTGAACTTCCCACTGATGGTCATAGCTCATCCTGCCTCTTCTTATGAGCTCAATATAATATGTCTCTCTACTCTCTTTTTCTATCTCAGAACACATTAACAGTGAAACACGATCAGTGTACATAGTTTTCATCAATAAGCACTAGCAAAGCAGTTCTTTCCCTGGTTTTAATTGTTTTTCCAAGGAATTTTCATGTTTTGTTTGCTCTTGTTTTGTCTGCATCTATATCTGACATATACCATCTGTTTTTAAACAGAACACAATTTCTAGATGTGTTAATGCTCTAGTAACCTATTTTGTCTCTGAATAAAGAAACTAATTTTATTATTTTTGTATTTTAAGAAAACTTCAATTTGGAAATGTATTAAGCCTCCAGACTTAATTACAGGACAGGAATATCACTCTCCACAGAATATGTTTAAGTATATGTTTAAGTGTGTGTGAATGCTTACATTAATATGCATCATAAAACCAAATGCTTTCAGTTATGAGATCCCTCTTTCCTCATCTTTGTTATGCATTTGCCTTTTTTCATGCAGCACCACTTTACACATTTATTTGTATGTAGGCACACAATATTCTTGTGTGATGGATGAATAGGGATATGTGTATTTGTGTGTACTTTTCTCCTAAAACTCTTGACATTCACTTCACATGCCATGTAAACCTTTGTTCAAGTGTGTTGCATGACTTCTCTTTCACAGGCTTCTGTGATGTCTTTACCTAGAAACGCATGTGAACAGGCATCCATTTACACTCATGTTATGTTTCTCCACTTAGAGGATTTTCCATTTGTGCCTTATTGTGTTCTCTTCTGTGCTGTTCCCTTGAAGTTTAACTTAAAAATCACTTGAGAGGGAAGTAGTAAGCCTACAGCTGCTCCTAGTTTCATCATTTATTGTGAACTGGTGTTGGAAAAAAATTGTCTCTGTTGAGATATAGATGTACTATAAACATTTGGATGGAATCCTTCCAGAAATCATATCAAGAGTTGACCTGCTTTACAGACAGTAATGGTAGTACAAATGGAAACAAGTGAGAACATCAAATGTTGTCTCATCCTTGTAGCCAAAACAGCTGATATTTGTGAAGATCTAGCTGTTTATTTTGAATATTCTAGTGTGTTGGCTAGAGCCAAAACCTAGTAAGACCTCTAAGGAGAATTTGGCTATAGGAAACAAACAAAGAAAGAAAGAAAATAAAAATAAAAAAACAAAAACAAAAATGCCCCTGGTAAAAAGGGTGAGAAAGGATAAAGAAAGTGTAAGGTACTTAATGTTTTTTTTTTTTTTTTTTGCCATGCCTTTTATGGGTAAGATTTGGCCTTTACTGTTCCAGGTCCCTTAGACAAACAGCAAAGCATTTGGGAATGAGGCATTATTGAAGTAGTGTAGAGTAAGATAGAGTCAGGGAGCAGAAACCATTTGGACGTGCAGCAGCTCAGGGGACTGAGATGGGCTGGATCGAAGGATGCTGAGAAAGCTGTCTGACGCTACTGCAGAATCACTTTCTATCATTTTCAAAAGGTCATTGGGAAAGTTTCCTAATGACCAGAAAAAAGCAAGTGCTGCACTTGTTTCCAAGAAAGGCAAGAAAGGAATCCACCAGAGAGATCCACCCAGCCAGTTAGTCTAATTTGGCTGGTTCTCTTTCTGAAAAGGTTACAGACCAAAACCCCCTGGGAGTTCTACCCAAGCAGATGAAGGACAAGAAGGAAATGCCAGCCTGCTTCCACCTTAGGCAAACCATGCACCATCAGACTTTCAACATGACTTCCTAACATATCACAGAATCGCAGGGTTTGGAAGAGATCAGAGTCTAATCCCCCTCCTGAAGCAGGTACCCTAGAATAGGTCATACGGGTAGGTGCCCAGATGGGACTTTTATATCCCCACAGAAGGAAACTCACAACATCTCTGAGCAACCAGTGCTCTGTTACCCCATATAATTGGAGCCAAATTAGAGATCCGCACAGTATATGAAAAATAAACGGAACCATCAGGCTCAGATGGGGTATTGTCAGCAGGTTCTTTTACAGGTGTCAGCAGGGTTACTGGTTGTATATTTAGGACAGTTTCTGATGTTTCCCTTAATGATGCAGTAACACATCCACACTGGGGATAAAGCTGGGGAGAGTGATGGATACATTGAAGTACGCTTCAATTGTATCTACTTGCTGAGATCCTGGCAAGCCGGAGCAACAGGATTGTTGAAGTAAGCATAAAGCCTTTTCTCTGGGGTGTAATAACACTGTATCTCAGAAGCGAGAAAGCAGCTTTCTACAACTCAGAGCCAGCCATCACAAAGACGCTCGAGCCCCAGAACACGGGCCCGAAGAGGCGGTGAAATCTCCCCTCACTGAGCCACCCAAACTCGCAATAGAGCTACGGAACCACCCCCTTCCCGCTGAAGGGAAGCCGCGGCGGCGGCTTTAACGGGGCGGGGCCGCCCGGAGCATGCGCCGCGTGGGGCGGTGGAGTGCGGCGCGGTGCGCGGGCGGCGCCGCCGCTCCTCCCCGGCAGTAGGCAGCGAGCCCGGCCCCGCCGCGCTTCTTCCTCCTCCTATTGCTGCCGCTTCTGCTCTCCTGCGGGGCCGTGGTGGCGGCCGCGGCGCTTCGAGCACCCGCTGAAGAGCGTGGCTCTCCGCTCGCTTTGCGCCTGAAGGGAGAGCCGGGGAGCCGCGGCGGCCATGGGCAACGAGGCGAGCTTGGAAGGTGGAGAAGGGCTCGAAGGGGCGGCGGCGGCCGGGGATGGCGGCGGCTCCGCGGCCCCATCGCAGCGCCTCGTCCCAGCCGGCGTGGAGGCGGACCTGAGCCAGCTGAGCGAGGAGGAGAGGAGGCAGATCGCCGCTGTCATGTCAAGGGCGCAGGGGCTGCCCAGAGGGAGCCTCGCCGGCGCGGAGCCGCCTCCCATGCAAAGGCACGCACGGAAAATCGCCCTTCTCCCGCTCTTCCCTTTCCCCCCCACCCCCAACCCCCCTTTTTTCTTCGTGTCCTCGCGGTGGGGTGCGGTGTGATCCGGGCCCGCAGCATCGGCCCCGCGTTGTGCTGCTGGTGGAGGGAGGAAGGGGGCGGCTGCACGAGCGCTCGGATGGAGCCCTCGCTCCGCCGCTTTCTAATAATACCGGCAGCTCTCCGTTCCAGTGTCCCCTCCCGTCGCTCCGTTCTGTGTCTGGGTAGGGGGAGATGTGCGGGCAGCGTTTGTGTTTTCTGTGTGTATGAGCGCCCCGCAGCTCGGGGAGCAGCCAGGGCAGCTCTCCTGATGGGTTTTGTAAGCGTCTCTCTATGGGAAAGGGGATTCTTGTTGAATCTTTCAAAGCTTTTGGGCGTAATGCGTTTGCTAGCCGTTACTCCACCAGTTCTTAACCTCTGCATCTCTCATTTGGCTTCATTAAATAGTCATGGATTGAAGAGGTCTGTACTAGCCCTTATTTTCCCCCTTATTTTTTCCTCTGCTTTTTTTGAGGAGAAAATAAAGGAAGCAGAACAGGTTTGAATTGATCGCTGCAGATTTCGGCGATCTGGGTACTGGTGGCTTTCCCTTATTATGCTTCTGTGAAGACTGGGTCGTTCCCTTCCCCTCTCCTTCCTTATCACAGGGTAAACGCACTGCCCGAGGTGCATCAAGCCTGGTGCCCGGCTCGGTCGGGTCGGTGCCCGGCGCTGGCCTACCCTGCTCAATTCCCACAGCTCGGCCCGTGCTGCTGTCCGTGGTGCTGAACTCGCTGCCTTCCCGTGCTCAGGCGTCTCGCATTCCTCCTTTGCCGCTGAATGGGCTGTTGGTCGAGAAGGAGGTTATGGGGAGAGCCTCCTTTACTGTGTAAATCGGTTTTCTACAATGCCAGATTTATATAAATTAATTTTATAAGATAAGGCAGGTTAGTGGGATGATAATCATTTTTGGGAAACACTGAAATCACTGGGATTATACCTAAGATTTATATTTTAATTGGGAATCAAATCCTGCATATTTATTAACCGGGAGTACAACTACGTAGAATTTATATGTATTTCAGGGCTTTGCCAAGCTTCTGTGGATGTCAGTAGTGGGGAAAAAAAAATCTTACAGATCAGTTCTGTTGAAAGAAAGCTTAAACTTTTCTTATGTATACAGCTTACAAGTTCTTTTTCATACTAATCTTCCAAAATAAATATCCCTGGGGGACTTCAGAGTAGGCTAAAATGTGAAATTTCTGCATTTGTAAATTTCTACTTTCCTACAAACAATCGTATAGGAAACTCTTTTCCTCTTATTAGCATACCGTACTTTCAATCTTTTCTTAAAGTGTACCATCACTAGCATACCATTCTTTTTATTTAAAGACAGTCTGTATTTGTAAAATACTGCCCTTCTACTTTTTGGTTAAATTGGCATTTTAACTCTTAAGTCAATGTGGTAGCCTGTCATCTAGCTTCCCTTGGGGATTTGTAGTGATTCCTATTGTAGTATCTTTGTGCCTGTTATAATGTAATGAGTCTAGTGCTTGTCTCTTCTCTTATGGCTTTACTTGCTTGTCTTCTATACTTGTCTTTGCTGCTAGAATTTGCTAGCAATCATGGGAGTGATTACTAGGAACTTGATTCAAACCCTTGGAGTCCAGGCTTTTAACTCAAGTAAAGAATTAACCTCCTGAGAATCAGATTTCTTTGCTACAAGCTTTATTTTAATTTATATATAAGTCTGCAAGAAAAATACTTCTTTAACAATGGCTCACAAGTGCTGTTTTCAACAGTTTTCTTTGTTTTTTTCCCCTAGTGTGGCATAGCCAATCCAAATATTAAGTGATGATCAAAAGAGGAATGGCGACATTTAGACATTTAATTTATATAACCATGTATTGTGTCAATGTTCCTTATAGGCTGTCTCTTAGGGTTGTTGCTGTTTTTTTCTTCTTTCCAATCTTGTTTACTGGATTTTTAAAATTTAATATTAGCTGTTATCCAGTTTTATCTGAGATACTAATAATTATTTCCTATTCTAAATGCTTCCAGTCCCCTGCCAAACAAATTCTTAGTCTTAGTGGTGGGTATGTATATATATATAAATATATATTTAATATTTTATTCTATTGATTCCAGACCCATTTTGGAATACTTAGTATCTATAGAAGTCATTCCATTGCCCATCTTCCAAAAAAAGCCCTCTAGTTTAGGAAGTTTAGTTTCGGTCATTTTTTTTTTTAATTAATCTGTACACTACTTCTGTTTCTTCTAGCTTCATTGAATGGTCCTGTAACTATCTCAGTGTCCACTTGCTAAGGAATTGTTCCACATCATCTGAAAGGAACGTGTGAACAGGCTGAATATATGAACCATCTAATGCAACTGCTTTTATTTTGAGTAGATCACTGTTGTGTTGTTTGTTTGTTTCAATTCATTAAGTTGCTTACACCATATAATAACAAAGTCAGATGCATCTTGAGAGAAAATTCTGAGAAGCCCTTATTGAACGTCACACTTCTAAAAAAAAAATTGTGTTGCAGTTTCAATAGAAATTTGTATTTTTGTTAATGATATCACCTTTTAAAGACAATAAAAAAGAAAATAAGTTTCCAGGGCTATGCATAACTTTGTACATATCTTGTCAGTAGACGTGAACGAGCCTGTCTTGCAATTGTGCAGTAATTTTCCTTCTCTTTAAAATTATTTATACAAATAAGTCTTACTAGGACATGCCTTTTAAAACAGATTTTATCATTATGGCATAAAGAACAGGACCAATAGTCTTTTGTTTAACTTTTACTAAACTGGAAAGTAAGCTTTGATTTGGCTATAAACTTATCTAAATGAATGAAGACAAGCTCTGTGAATCAAGGCCAAGTGAGTAGAAACGGCAATGAAAACGAAGGAATTAGATGAGGGAGAATAAAATGATTTTGTTTCTTAAATTTAAACTGATGGCAGTTTCTTAATTTTTTTTGTGGATCAAAAGGTTAAAAAATTAACAAAAAAATACTTTTCAAATAAATACTTTCTTTTTCCAGAGAATTTCTAATTCTGCAGCTTCATTAAAGTTGTTCAACATTTGTCTGTATTTGGTTGTAAAGTAGTATTAGAAACAAGGCTTCAGTTTCTTACTGCCTAAAACTAAAGAGATCCTAGCTTTTGACAGAGGCAGTGTTTCTCAGGAAGCTTGCCTTTTCAAGGCTTTTTCTTCCAATAGTTAAGCATGCTCTGACTCCATTGCTTAGAAATAGAGATATATAGAAAAGCAAGACAAGTCTGTTCTTGAGAATACCCCAGCATTGGGTTTTTTTATTCAGTAGATTCATGGGTTGTAATTTCATTTTAAGTCCTGACATCTGATCAGGTAGAAATTTATAGATCACATTATTTTGATAAAAACTGAAAGCTGAATGGGAACTCATGCCAATAGGAACTGACAATTATTTATTCTTGTTAATCTCCTAGTTCAATTTCTATAAACAGTTATTTTTTTTCTGCCACTTCCACTGTAAGGTTTGGCTTTGGTTCCATGTTTCCTGACCCGAATTTATTAAAACTGTTGATTAAGTACTGTTGATCCTTTTTCTTTTCTTTTCTTTTCTTTTTTTTTTTTTTTTTTTTTTTNTTCGTGTCCTCGCGGTGGGGTGCGGTGTGATCCGGGCCCGCAGCATCGGCCCCGCGTTGTGCTGCTGGTGGAGGGAGGAAGGGGGCGGCTGCACGAGCGCTCGGATGGAGCCCTCGCTCCGCCGCTTTCTAATAATACCGGCAGCTCTCCGTTCCAGTGTCCCCTCCCGTCGCTCCGTTCTGTGTCTGGGTAGGGGGAGATGTGCGGGCAGCGTTTGTGTTTTCTGTGTGTATGAGCGCCCCGCAGCTCGGGGAGCAGCCAGGGCAGCTCTCCTGATGGGTTTTGTAAGCGTCTCTCTATGGGAAAGGGGATTCTTGTTGAATCTTTCAAAGCTTTTGGGCGTAATGCGTTTGCTAGCCGTTACTCCACCAGTTCTTAACCTCTGCATCTCTCATTTGGCTTCATTAAATAGTCATGGATTGAAGAGGTCTGTACTAGCCCTTATTTTCCCCCTTATTTTTTCCTCTGCTTTTTTTGAGGAGAAAATAAAGGAAGCAGAACAGGTTTGAATTGATTGCTGCAGATTTCGGCGATCTGGGTACTGGTGGCTTTCCCTTATGCTTCTGTGAAGACTGGGTCGTTCCCTTCCCCTCTCCTTCCTTATCACAGGGTAAACGCACTGCCCGAGGTGCATCAAGCCTGGTGCCCGGCTCGGTCGGGTCGGTGCCCGGCGCTGGCCTACCCTGCTCAATTCCCACAGCTCGGCCCGTGCTGCTGTCCGTGGTGCTGAACTCGCTGCCTTCCCGTGCTCAGGCGTCTCGCATTCCTCCTTTGCCGCTGAATGGGCTGTTGGTCGAGAAGGAGGTTATGGGGAGAGCCTCCTTTACTGTGTAAATCGGTTTTCTACAATGCCAGATTTATATAAATTAATTTTATAAGATAAGGCAGGTTAGTGGGATGATAATCATTTTTGGGAAACACTGAAATCACTGGGATTATACCTAAGATTTATATTTTAATTGGGAATCAAATCCTGCATATTTATTAACCGGGAGTACAACTACGTAGAATTTATATGTATTTCAGGGCTTTGCCAAGCTTCTGTGGATGTCAGTAGTGGGGAAAAAAAAATCTTACAGATCAGTTCTGTTGAAAGAAAGCTTAAAATTTTCTTATGTATACAGCTTACAAGTTCTTTTTCATACTAATCTTCCAAAATAAATATCCCTGGGGGACTTCAGAGTAGGCTAAAATGTGAAATTTCTGCATTTGTAAATTTCTACTTTCCTACAAACAATCGTATAGGAAACTCTTTTCCTCTTATTAGCATACCGTACTTTCAATCTTTTCTTAAAGTGTACCATCACTAGCATACCATTCTTTTTATTTAAAGACAGTCTGTATTTGTAAAATACTGCCCTTCTACTTTTTGGTTAAATTGGCATTTTAACTCTTAAGTCAATGTGGTAGCCTGTCATCTAGCTTCCCTTGGGGATTTGTAGTGATTCCTATTGTAGTATCTTTGTGCCTGTTATAATGTAATGAGTCTAGTGCTTGTCTCTTCTCTTATGGCTTTACTTGCTTGTCTTCTATACTTGTCTTTGCTGCTAGAATTTGCTAGCAATCATGGGAGTGATTACTAGGAACTTGATTCAAACCCTTGGAGTCCAGGCTTTTAACTCAAGTAAAGAATTAACCTCCTGAGAATCAGATTTCTTTGCTACAAGCTTTATTTTAATTTATATATAAGTCTGCAAGAAAAATACTTCTTTAACAATGGCTCACAAGTGCTGTTTTCAACAGTTTTCTTTGTTTTTTTCCCCTAGTGTGGCATAGCCAATCCAAATATTAAGTGATGATCAAAAGAGGAATGGCGACATTTAGACATTTAATTTATATAACCATGTATTGTGTCAATGTTCCTTATAGGCTGTCTCTTAGGGTTGTTGCTGTTTTTTTCTTCTTTCCAATCTTGTTTACTGGATTTTTAAAATTTAATATTAGCTGTTATCCAGTTTTATCTGAGATACTAATAATTATTTCCTATTCTAAATGCTTCCAGTCCCCTGCCAAACAAATTATTAGTCTTAGTGGTGGGTATGTATATATATATAAATATATATTTAATATTTTATTCTATTGATTCCAGACCCATTTTGGAATACTTAGTATCTATAGAAGTCATTCCATTGCCCATCTTCCAAAAAAAGCCCTCTAGTTTAGGAAGTTTAGTTTCGGTCATTTTTTTTTTTAATTAATCTGTACACTACTTCTGTTTCTTCTAGCTTCATTGAATGGTCCTGTAACTATCTCAGTGTCCACTTGCTAAGGAATTGTTCCACATCATCTGAAAGGAACGTGTGAACAGGCTGAATATATGAACCATCTA
>VXAB01004368.1:494351-535114 GCA_013399175.1 Odontophorus gujanensis
CAACCTCTCAAATTATTAATTTAGATATTCACACCTAACTATTGCAAAGTAAAGACAGAGGTATTCTGTAAAAGAGGACGGAGCTCAATCTGGAGGGTAGATTCAGACAAGCCCTGTTTAATTGGTGGTCTTTTAAAGATTATCAAAATTTGAAATACATTTGAGTGTAATAATTACGTTGCTTCAAAGAGTCCTAGGGTACTCCTAACTCTGCAATTTATAGGGAAGTGGAAATTATTCCCAGTTTGGGGGATGAAATGAAGTTGATGTCATTATTTTATTTCTGTCCCTAGTACAGAATACTGTTTGTAGAATATTCTTAAGAATGCTCCCGCATAATTTCTCTTTCAGAATACTGCTTGTCTACATTGCTGTTTTGTATTTATGATTAGGTGTTAATGGTGTTGATTCCATGCTTGTTGTTTGTTGTTATTCTTTTAGGAAAGGGTCAGAATGTGGGAAGAAGCACACAAGTGTGTATGCCAAATATTTTATCCATGTTTTTTTTTGTTTAGCTTGACAATATTCCACAATGTATTGCAGCATTTCCTCACTAGTCCAGATAACTGTCCTGTCCAGTTTTTAACACAAGTAAATAATAAATTAATCTGCATAGCTAAAGATGTCAACTGCAGTGAGCCATCTGCACCAGGATTGCTGTTGCTCAGCAACTGTAATTTACTACTACGTTAGGCCATGTGATGTAGGGATGCTGTTTGCTGGGTAATCACTGAGCAGGAAGCACAGCCCAGCCTTGCTTCCAGCAGACAGCGTAATCCCAGCTCAGATCCCAGCCATACTCCCTCAGATCACTGTTTGCAGCACGGGTGAACTTTGTTAACCTTCTCTTTGCTTCACTGCTGAATTGCAGTTTGATTCTTTGTTTATTGTTTATGTATTTCTAGTATACCGAATCTAGACGTGGTTAATGAAAGCAATCAGCGTTTATTGCAGTGATGTGTGATGCAGTGCCTAAGCTGTATTAAAAATTCTTTTTCCTTGCTTGCTGCGACAGGTGGCTTAAACACATGCTTGGGTTTAAAAACTCGCTTTCTGAAATACTAGCATTAAAGAAAAAGGTCAGAACGATTATGTTAGCTTTTTTATGATTCTAATTATATAAACCATAGAATAATAGTTCCCCAAACACCCATACTTCATATACAAACTATAGCTTTTTGCATTAGTAATTTAAGGAGAATAGCAGAGGGTGTTAGGAGTGTAATAACTGTATAATACAATTCATCTAAATTTCAGTAGTTTTAAAACAGCTTTGAGTTGAAAGTAACATTTAAAATGGTCTTTGAAAATGACTATTTAAAAAGTTTGTTGAATGTTGGTTTAGGTGCAAGCTACAGTGCTCATAACCTGAGGAACATGCTGCTGATGAACAGCACTTTTTTTGTCAGCATTCTGAGTCGGTGTTTCCTGATTAATTCCCTGGTCACCTTTTACAGCTGACAGGAAAGGAAGATAAATGTTTATTTTTCAGGGATTAACTCCAGTGAGTATCAGTTGCATAATATACACTAGCTACGTGTTTATTTCACTGTGATTATTTGGAATGGCTGAGATCTTAGGAAGGGATGGTATAGAAGGAGACTTTCTTTCCAGAATTGCCCTGTCTGGCTTAGAGGAGCTTTCCAGTTGTATGTTGAAATACAAATTTATTTTGTTTTGTGGTAGTAGCTCTCTTTTTTTTGTTCAAAAAAGGGTTTTCTGGTCTAGTTTCTTCTTACAGTACAAGTTCCTTACTTGAAGCTCCATAAAGTCACGGGTTCAAGCGTTTTCATTTTTTATGTTTCTCATATCATCTTGTCAGAAATGTCTGCTGAGAGCTAAATCTGGATTCTTTCTCTCTGAAGTTGTCAGGTACAAAATAAGTTGATATGTTTCCAGACTAGAAACATATTTTGTTGATAAAGCTTTGGGGTGGAGCTGAGCAATGTAAACAAACACCCTTTCCATCTCCTTGGCAGTGTGAAGCCTCTATAAATCTTTGTGTTTCTGTGGTGATGTAAAGAGATCTTAATATATTATACTTATTGTAGTGCTTCTTTTTATAGTGCCAAGTAGCTAGTCTAAATGAAGATGAGACCCACTGCTATAGAATACAGCTCTGTTCTGCAAAACAATTGTTAAAATGGCTTCCAGGAGCTTCACATGGACGGTGTGCCAGTAATTTTTATATGAAATGAGTTCAATATGTCAGTCAAAATTTCTTTCTCACTGTACATGTGGAATCTTTGAATCAAGCTGGATTCTATTCCTCCCCACCATCATCTGCAAGAAAAGAAACTGAGCACAACAATCAGTGTACTTGCTCTCTGATAGTTTTCACATTGTTTTTGGTTATGTTTGATAGAACAAATCTGAACACTTTCACTGAAAGGAGTAGGCTCTAGTTAGTAAAATGTCATGAATAAATTCATTTGCTGCTCCCAACCAGTAAAATAAAGCTGTTAAAAATTTTAGATGTTATGGATGATAATGCATAAAATATATATTAGGTACATCTTTTGTTGTTTTGAGGGCACACAGCTTCCACATCACTGAGCTGGAAAGCAAGGTAGCACTTTCTGTATTCAGTGGTTTAAATCTAAAACTTACTTTTGTTTAGACTCCAGTTAGATGTTACAGACAGATTGCACCAGCTATCTGCTGAAACCTAAATGCTTGTAAATACATCTGAGTTTGAACACTTTAAACATAAGAAATATTTGGACTACTTTTTCTGTATCCTCACTCAAACCTGCAGCTATTTTTGAGTCTTTGAAGGTTTCACAGTGACTTAAAATCAAATTTACTGGAAGATACTCAGCTTCTGAGTGGGAGCAGATAGGTACCTGTTAACCCATGGTTCCACTGCGAAATGTAACAGAATGTACAAAATATCTTCAACACTTAGGAAGGATTGGTTCTTACTTGAGAGTGCAGCACTTTCATTTAAAAAAAAAACAAAAAAACCACCACCAACAACAAAAAAACCCCACAAAACTAACAGGCAAACAAACAACAACAATCCAGTTGAGATGGCAGAAAGAAGCAGGACAACAACGGCAGCTCTTTCCTTCAAATACTGGAGCACTGAATCACCATGCAAAATGCATTGTCCAAATATCAGTAAAAATCTGTGGTTAGTGGGAAAAGACATTCTTTGCTCGGTTACATTAAAAAATTCCTCATGGAATCTTCTTTTTGCACTGTGGAGACAGAGAATCCACCACCCTAATACAAAAAATGTGAGCCACCCTGTCAAAGCCAAAACACTGTGACAGCCAAGGTGGATCTTCAGAGTTTGTGACTTTCATCTAGAAATGGCAGCAATATCTATATAACTAAATTAGGTTACTGTTACCTCAAATCAGCTCTCATAATTAAGCTGAGATTCTCCCCTGGACAGGGGACTTGTATGGGAATTTGACCATCAATCAAACATGATGGTTGTTGAGCTAAATATCATCATTGCTTAGGTCCTCTGTACAGTTGTGAATTCTTTCAGCAATCCAGAGAAGAGCTTAAACAAGTGCTGCGGTTTTGTTTCAGTTGGTTTCCACCTTTAAATATCAATTTGCTGTCTGGGTTACACATAGATCAGAAAACTGTTAAAACAATAGTAAAAAAAAAATTGCACTGAGAATGGAAGATAAAAGCAGTAATATTATGAATAGTAACTTGATTACTGTGAACTTGCAGCTGGGGCCAGAATTGTGCATCTCTGTGAATCTGTTATTATTAGCAAGCTCATATTCAGAGTGTGTATATGCTATGTTTATCAGAATAATTGGAGTAACTGTTTTAGGGAACTGCATCCAACTGCTTGTTAATGTTTGCTGCTGAAAAATGACAGGCTGGCAAGACATGAGAAAATAATGAATTTATTGTCTCAGTCCATGACATCACATTTTTATTTTTTTTCTATGAACTCTGATCTTACACAGCCAAAATACATTATATATATATATAATCTTCAGATTCATCCTATGTTATGGGAGAGATTTCAGACCAGAGTAAGAAACAGGATCCAGAAACCTTCACCCTTAGGGGCAAGGTCTAGTATTCTCTATCCTCCTAATTGCAGCTTTCCTGTTCCAGTGGTGCATGCAAATATCATAGCTGGTACACTGAATTTCATATGCAGACTGAAGTAGGGCTACAGATGAGTGGCTCAGGTATCTACTTGCAGGCCCATGGGACTCCGTGCCATATTGAATGGCATTTTTGCTGCCTATAAAGTTTCTGCTAGCAATGGAAGATGTGGAAAATTGCACGTGATGCTTCCTGGCCATGTGTTGCTTTAACATGTTTGATGCTTCCTCAGATTGTGAGACTATGCAAATGCAAAGGAAGGGCTGGCTGCTTAGGGTTTGTTATGTTTTGATTTTCTTTTTTTTTGGTATTAAGTAGAAAACAGGTTTTCCTCTGATACAGTGCATTTTGGGAAAGAGAAAAAAAATCCCAGTAATTGCTCAAGGATGTACTTCTAATTACAAATGAATTTTGGGAAACATCGTTATAATTCCCAACATCAGTGCTTAGGCAAAGCCCCTTAACTCATTCTGAATGAAAGTTTGCTTCCCCTCTGAAACTGGTGGTAAAATGTGGGTCTCCATCCCAGTGTTCAGTAACTCACCTCTGTGCCTAATTCACTAGATATGTGTACACTACTGATGCCCTGTAATAAATTACCAAAACCATAAGCTATGTGAAGAGCTCAACAGTTGTACACTTAAAGATAATTATGCATTTTCTTTGTTCTAATTAGGATTATTGTTTGCTGTCATCAGACTTGATTTGTCAAACTATTTTAGCAGAATTTGGCTTTTTTTTTTTTTCTCCTGTTCTGGCAAATTGTTGCTGTAAATGACTCACTACTGGGCCTTATGAAATTCCAGAATATTTTTTCATTCTGCTAGGTTTTTATCCTCTGGTATTAAACTGTGTGTAAACTGAATGTGAAGTCATTAGAAGCATGGGCTCAATGATTGCTCAAATCACAGGGACATGAAGAATAACAGAAAAGAAACAGTTTAGCATTTTAATTGCAAAACAGTTCTATTTTTTTCTCTTTTTACAGAAAATTCTGCAATACTGCAACAATCTATGCATTAATATAAGCTGTTGTTATGTTGACTTTATTAACATTGTCTAATCTTAATTACAATACCGTTACAATTATTTGTTTTTTCCTGCAGATTAAAGAATGGCTCTGTTTAAACTGCCAGATGCAAAGAGCATTAGGTGGGGACCTAGCATCGGGTCACGGTCCTGGGCCACAGCTGCCTCCACCCAAACAGAAAACACCAACTCCATCTTCAACAGCTAAATCTTCCCCTCAGCCACAGCCAGGTCAAAAGAAGGATGCCTCCCCAAAACCTGATCCTTCGCAGCAAGCAGACTCTAAAAAGCCTGTACCACAGAAAAAGCAACCATCCATGCCTGGGTCTCCCCCTGTAAAATCAAAGCAAACCCATGCTGAGCCTTCTGACACCTGCCAGCAAATAGATCCTACTCCAAAGTCTGATCAGGCCAAACCAACACAGGCTGAAGAGAAGCAAAACCAACCCAGTATACAGAAGCCTACAATGGATTCTGTGCCTACCTCTGCAGCTCCAGGGGTGAAACAAGATCTAGCAGATCCCCGGCCTCCATTAACTCAACAGAAAGTGACAGATTCCCCAAAGCCAGAGACTACCAAGCCACCAGCGGAGACACATCCAGCTGGGGACAAACCAGATTCCAAACCACTCCCACAAGTGTCTCGGCAGAAATCAGATCCCAAGCTTGCCTCTCAGTCTGGGGCTAAATCAGATGCTAAAACTCAGAAACCTGTTGAACCAGCACAAGTGAAAGATGATCCTAAGAAAGTACAAACAAAACCAGCCCCAAAACCTGACACCAAACCAGCTCCCAAAGGCCCTCAAGCAGGGACAGGTCCCAGGCCTATGTCAGCACAGCCAGCACCTCAACCCCAGCAGCCTCAGAAAACTCCCGAGCAATCCAGGCGTTTCAGCCTTAACCTTGGAGGCATCACTGATGCTCCTAAGCCTCAGCCTACAACACCACAGGAAACAGTTACTGGGAAACTTTTTGGATTTGGAGCTTCAATCTTCAGCCAGGCCTCAAGTTTAATTTCTACAGCTGGTCAACCAGGCTCACAGGCATCAGGCCCTGCTCCACCTGCTGCAAAGCAGCCCCAGCCTCCTTCACAGCCTACAGCCTCTCAGGCACCCCCCAAAGAGGCCACTCAGGCTCAGCCTCTTCCAAAAGCTGCTCCTACAAAGAAAGAAGCCAAGCCTCTTGCAAGTGAAAAATTGGAACCAATGGCTGCAGATAGTACTTTAACGACTAAGGGATCTGAATTAGGAAAGAAACCTAGTTTGGCTAAAGATAGCAAGCCTCAGGCTGCTGAAGCTAAGAAACCTGCTGAGCTGTCAGAACAGGAAAAAGCCAGCCAGCCTGAAGTGTCTTGTCCCCTTTGTAAAACTGAACTAAATATTGGTTCTAAGGATCCTCCCAACTTTAATACATGTACAGAGTGCAAGAAAGTTGTGTGCAACCTCTGTGGATTTAACCCAATGCCACACATAGCTGAGGTAAGGCAACAGATATTGTATTTACTGTGCTGCTACCAGCAAGTTCCATGTGCTGGGGTGTCGATTCTGTAGCTATTGATTGGTATAGGAAAAATGTGAATGTTTATTCTGCAGCCTTTTAAAATTAAATATCCACATTTGGTCAGCAGTCAGAAAGTGCTTCCAATGAACTTTTTGCAGAGTAATGGAGTGTGGTGTGGCTGGTTGCTAGTTTTCTGGGGGGCATGAGCAGATAGTTAATTATCAAATCTTCTAAAATTGGTGCTACTATTGTATAGCAAACTACTGTACTTTCTAGTCCATCATGTGATAAAGTTTCTTCACATGCTTCAGTATTTTACGTTAACACGTATGCTTCCTCATTTAATCTATGTCCCTGCTTCAAGCAGTTGCAGAATGAAGGAATATATTAGTGCTTAGTTATTCCCCTTCTTCCCCAGTTTAATAAGCTTGTTCAATTAACCTCATTCTGTCTCTGGAGGCTTTGTATATGCTGTTGTGCTCATTAGGAAATTTGAAGTTGGATTGATACCTGTGTGGTGAAATACATACGCTTTTGAAGTCATTTCATTCACTGAGGGCTGAGAGTTTGAAGGTGCCTTTTCTGTCGTTGCCCAGGAGAAATCCAGCAGGGCCAACTTCTGTTTACAAGAATTAAGCTTATTTTCAACAGTTTCCTCAGATTTATTTTTTTTTCAGTTTTACCCTCATTCCTTTATATCTTATAATTGTGTTTATAATTGGTAAGGATTGGAAAATTTATACTTGCTTAAAGGAAAGATGGAAGCTTTCTATATCAAGTTGGTGAAGTCCAACTTGACACATGCAGCTAATGTAAAAATATCTGTAGTTTAAATTTGTAAGCTGGTCTGTGGGGTTCATGGGAAAAGTGGCTGTTGGTGTTGTCTTTGAAACCTGAATGAATAAATTAGAAATGGCTCCCTGGGCTAAAAGTTGTAACATCTCTACCCTAAGGTGAGCGCAAATGCTGGGGAGAAATAAGCACTATTTTCCCTGCTACTTCTTTTGTTGTACATTTGTTTTTTTGTTGGATTAATTTCTTGGATCTGCTATCAGTGGAAGGGTGTTTTTCCTACTACAATAACATTTTTTCTACCTTAAAAATATGTTGTTTACTGTCCAAAGCAGTCATTTAGGTCACAAACAAAGGTCTGAAAATGCAAAAAGATACTGTGATTGAAAGACAAGATTCCATTAAATTGTTGCTTCTGCACTGAAAACCGTCAAATGCACACAAATTCTTACATCACTGTCCAACTCTTTGCCCCATATACAAACACATCTAGGTTTTCAATGCAAAAAATGCATGCCTGCTCCGAGTACCACAGAAACAAGAACTGTACATTTTGGTGAAACGTGCTAAAATGACAACTACGACCGTCCTTGTACATGAGTTGACTTCCTCGGTGTTGGTTTAGGCTCGATGGTGTTGGCACTGCATTGTGGTGTGCAGATTTCTCTATTTCTGCTGAGATGAGAAAGGTGGTATTCTGTTTCCTTTCTGCTATCTGCTATTACCAGAGGATTCTTTCCATTTCAGCTTTTTGCAATAATAAAGATTTTCTGTAGTCTGACTTCCTTGGGCCTTTCTTTGCCTCACTTTTTTTTTTTCTTTTTTTTTATACTACACATTTCCACCCCTGTCCACAGTTTTCCATCTTCTTTTTCTGACAGTTTTCTCTAAAAATTGGAAAACCTCTTTTCTTTGGGAGCAGCTTGTTTGGCTGAGGACAGTTTGACTTTCATTTGCATGAAGATGGGAGACAGAAGAGGGAGCTCATCCTCTCCTCTCTCACATGATCTGTACAAACAATGTATTTTATACCAGATAGCAACTCTGTCCATATATGCATTACATGCAGTATATGGCTGTTGTATAATGTAATGATGACCAAATACTTTATGCTCACTAGCATCCTCTTCTCCTTCAGAAAACTATTTTCTAAAGTGCTCAGTACAGTCTTGGAGGCATTATTTACTTTTTATTTTTTGAGGCTTAGGAAGGATAAATGTGAATGGCTTTTTAATTGTCTGGTCTGGTTTTATGCTTATTTTTTTTAATTCCTATTTTCTTCATCCAAAGAGAAAAATTATGATAGGCTGTGTTCCTTCCTGACCCCGGAACACAAAAATGTGATGAATGCTTTATAGTTTTGTTGTAGAGTCACAGCTATATCACAGTGATTGTAGCAGCTGCTTGTATATTATCTATATATTGTTGCCTTAGTAACAGCTGAAAACAAGGTGGATTTTATTGAGCGCATGACAGTCCAAACCTTGTCACTAACAAAGCTTGTATTGAGCTGTATGGAAAGAATCAGACTGACTCAGCACGGAAATGTGTGTTTCATTGATGGATACAGAGATCTAAACTGTGTGGGCACTTCTACCTGAGGAGCTTTTAGCAGGAAATGTCCTTTAAGCAGTGCATGGCTGTGCTGCAGTCATGGCTGCGAGTACTTTAAAGGGGAGAATGTTACACTTTGTTACAGTGGGGTACTTGCTCTTGCTTATATTTGACAAATTTAACTTTAAAAATGCATTCTTTAATCCATTGCAAATGGTCTTTTGATAGCCTCTCTTCTGCAGGAAATAAGAGAACTAGACTTTTACCCTACCTAAGCAAAGTGCTATTCACTTCAGTGAAATTGCACTGGTTTGTGCGAGCTGAGAATTAAGCTAGAATACTTCTACCTGAAATGTGCTGATTGTTCTTTTTCCCTCTGATTTGTTGCTCCAACAGTCAAACAGTTATTTACTTAAATGTAATTTATCCATGAAGCAAACAGCTTCAAATGATTAAATAAATGACACTTGATAGATTTCAGACCCACAGGACCATGTTGTGCTGTAATGCATTAACAGACTCCTTATTCTGCCATTTGCTCAACAGGGAGGAGCACTGTTTACTAGCTCTGTAATTAGCTTTCCAGCTCAGGTAGTTGGAAGCAGCTCTATTTTTAGTAACAAAGCACAGGATTGCAACTGCAGGAGCTAGAAATGAATTGTGTGACAACGACCATTTTGTGCATTTAAAACTCAGTGAAGCTGTTCAGAATATTGAACAGGAGTGAGATGGTTGCCTATAATGTAATTAAGTATATTGAGGCACCAGGGTCAGGAATATAGAACCTGTGATGAATTAATGTATAATTAACAAAACAAAACAACATCATCAACAACAAAAAAACAACACACAACAAAAGATTTAAAACAGCTGCAGGAAAACAGAGAAATCCAAATCCATAGAGTCCTTATGGGCAACAAGAATGAACAACATCTTAAGAGTCATATATTATGAACAGAGAGAGCTCAAAATGTAATGTTGATATGTGAGTATGCTAATGGATGTAATCTAATAGAACTGCCAAGGGAACTACAGAAGAGCTTTTTAGACTACTGATGGCTATAAAATTATCTGGAAAGGTACTTGGGAGTATAAAATGTTCCATGTTTGAAATAATTTATTGGAGCTATAGAAAGGAAAGAATTATTTCAAACAAAACAGAAAGATGGGGAGGAGTTGGGAAGGGTAGAAAAGGCACAGTGCCCCAGATTTACTAAGGATTTTGTGTTCGAAAAAGATGTTATCTGTCAGAGATGTAATCAAACAGATAACATAAGCAATGTTGCATAGTGAGTGATGTTTCTTAATATGTTTATTACAGTGAATATTCTCTCTATGAAACTTTGTCTTGTGGTCTATAAACAATGACCATTATGATCCTTCTCCAGTCTATATTCTTGGATTGTTAAAATGAAATATATATATATATATATATATATATTTAACCCACTCAAAGAATTTGGGTTCTTTTCTGATTACTTCCCACTGTTACTTACTAGATCAAACTGAGTAAATATATATATATTATATATTGTCTCATATGTTTGTCTCATACAAATGCCATGGAGAAAGGAAAAAGCAAAAAAATTAAACTCATTTTCTAAGTGAGAACAGTGCTTTCACTAATCTCAGTAACATAACCAGCTTAAAATTGGTACTTCGCTCTCCCAGTAAGAACATTTAGAGTTAACAGTAAGTACACAGGTTGTTCCAAAAGCACTATTTCCTATTCATTCTCATGGAAACTGCAACAGATACAAAAGCACAACAACACTACTTGATAGTGCAAATTCTCAGCTATGAAACGCTCTTTTTCAACATAGTCACCACCATTAGCTATGTATTTTTGCCACCAATGAATAAGAGCCTCTATGCCATGCTTGTAAAAAGTCTGCACCAGTGGAGGTGCCCCCACTGTCACCGCTGCTGAAACGTACCACCTGCTGCCTCACTGTGCTCACATCCACTCAGCAATAAACATCAGTGGGTGCAATTGTTTCTACATGAATGAATTCATTTACACATTCTCTTTAGTCTTGAGAAAAGAAGACTGATAGGGGACCTGATCCCAGTTTATAAATATCTGAGGTGTGGGAGACAAAGTGGTGAGGCCAGACTCTTTTCAGAAGTGTGTAGAGACAGGACAAGGGGAAACGGACAGAAACTGCAGCACAGGAGGTTCCGCACGAATGTGCGCAAGAACTTCTTTATGGTGAGGGTGGCAGAGCACTGGCACAGGCTGCCCAGGGGGGTTGTGGAGTCTCCTTCTCTGGAGATATTCAAGACCCACCTGGATGCCTATCTGTGAAACCTGGTGTAGGGAACCTGCTTTGGCAGGGGGGTTGGACTCGATGATCTCTTAAGGTCCCTTCCAACCCCTATGATTCTATGATACACTTTTGCTTCACACACACTTCCATGTCTGATGCCATTTTGTCACACTGCCCCTCTGTTGCTATCTGTCACATGGCAATAGAATGTAACAGAATAGCAGTGGGAAGATACAGCCTCTATTGTCATACCACCAACAACCGCCTCTGACATCATAAACTAGCATAATAAAATAGGCATTGCCGTCACTGCAGCCCCTGTAGATAGCATTTTGGAACTGATGTATGCCACTTGGGACATCAGAAGTGCACTCCTGTTCTGATTTATCGTCCTATACCTGAATGCATATTGGGGTCTTGTATGTTCCATGAAGAAACCTCCAGGTAGAAGGGTACTGGCATGTTTGGATCTTTGATGTAAATAATACTGACAGTTTCTTTTTTTCCAAACTGTCATTGAAGTCTAACCTCAGATGGACCAAGGATCTCAGGAGGTGTGACCCCATACTTAGGGTTAAGTAGCTTTAAAAGTGAAAATATAATAAAAGACCTACCCATTGGTTTAATGCCCAAATGTGGCTCAGGCTTCTTAAAGTACACGAGGGAGCATTATAAAGTAACAAGCCATCCACAATTCCAATGAAAAGCCTTAAAATGGCGCACTACATCATCTGAGGTGACACCCATTGCCTATCTTTGCTTTATTAACCAACCCGCGTTATCTTGTTTTGCCTGTTCAAGAAGGCACAGACCATTCTGCAAGTTGGCAAATTTCACTCCTATTAGAGGTTCCTGTCTCCTCTGCTGTATTTAGTAATGAACTGTTTTGTAAATAGGTGATGTCTGGGAAGCAGTAGAGAACAATCTGCACTTAAGATAGGAAGAGAAAAAACAACCATTCCTTTCCGCTGCATGATTTATCTGCTCTGCCTCTTCCCTCTCCCCTTTTATTTATAGCTCCTTTTTAAACTTTGATTGTAAGAAAGTGAATGCTATTTTTTTTTTAATAACGGTAGCCAAGTAATACAGAATTTAATAGGCTAATACAATGCATTCACTAAATTTTATGGAAATTTTATCCATTAATAGGTAAGTCTTTATTACTGAGAAAACATTAAAAATACAAATTACTATTTTGAAAGATAAAATCTGGCATTGAAAACAGAGTACACGTTAGGTGATAAATCCTCCAGTGTATTTCTTGACTTTCAGAATGAAATTAATTTAACTACAAATGAGATATCCTGCTTCTCCTTTTTAACTCATTCTGTGTGCATAATAGAAATTACGTTAAAAGGAAATATTTTTATAACAGAACTCAGCTCTTCCCAATTTCCTTCAAAATGTGTATATTGTATTTATAAAATGGAAAGGTTAATATGGAACAACCCTTTGAGGGACAATTCGGTAAAACTGAATGAAAACAAATTAAAATTAACCAAAAAAAAAAAAAAAGAAAGTTTAACCTTACAAATAAGGCTGAACAGCCTAAGCGTCATCAACACAATTAGACTTCTGGCACCCGTCTTTGCAGAGGCAGTTAAATCACTAAAGTTGCAGACTTGAGTTGTCCTGGATATTTCTAAGTGTGTTTGGGGTTTCCACTCTTCTCTGATGCCAAGCCAAAGCTGTGTTCCAAAAATAACTACTTCAACCTGACAGTTCTCCATAGACTTGAACTTCTGTCGTTTGCATATGGCTTGAGCTGTTCCTTTTGAGCACTGTCTGCTGGTAAAATCCCTTTGGCACCAAAACATTTGATGAAATCCCTTTTGGGAGCTGATATTGGTGTGTCTTTGAGCATACTTCACTCAGAAGCAGTTGTGGATGTTTTTACAGATGATATTTATGCCTGCTCATGGTCAAGTACAACATGGTAGTAGTCTGTTTAGTTTTTTTTCTTTCTCTGTACACAAAAAAGATCTGCAAATTTGTAGATGAGCGACATCAAGACTCCCATCCCCAGCTCAGGGTACAGCTGAGTTTCCTGTCTCCTGATTCCCTTTAACATCTCATCAGTTTGTGTTCTCTGAACTACTATATGGAAAATGAAGCCAATAATGACCCACTGCATCCAAGTGACCTAAAAATTGTTAATAGTTTTATTTGAATTTTCCATTGCTGTGGACAGAAACGAGAACATCCTAATTTACTGACAGGTTCACCTGAATGGATGTCTTGCATTTCAGTAGGACTTGTCATTTTGAAGTGAATTATGCTGTAATGCAGTTTCATTTATTTGGCATTCAGGTTTTGTTGGTTACTCCTGAGCATGCTGATCTTGAAACAGAATTTGAAAGCAAGGCTTCTTTAGATCTTCGGGGTCATGTAGTCATGACATTATCTACAAGACTGTGTTCTTGTTAATTTTTTGTTCCAGTAGTTACAACCATAAAATTGGGGATTTTTTTTTTTCCTTTTCGTGGAATTAAATTATTAAATTTGAGGGATGAAAAAGATTAGTTTCAGTGCTCATAGTAATAGTGTGACCTTTGGAAGTACTATCATCATGATTAATTGCTTATTGTGTATTCAGACCTCAAAAAGTTTCCAAATTCCCTCTCAGAAGCAAAAACTCCAAGCATGCCTAAATGCTGCTGAAACAAACAATGGGATATATACATAAAGCTATGCAAACCCGTATGACTTTTATTAAGGTTGGTAATGGCCATTGATGGTGTAAAACCTGAAGGGATGTCTGCTGCAGCTCTGCCGCTGACAAACGAACACATCCTGTTTAGCTGTTGAGTTGCCTTATCCATCTGGAATTCGTATTTAATATATTCTTTGCCAACATTTATGATTTGGTACCATCTTTAGATATCTTTGCACTTTGAAAATGAAAAATGCTTAGGTGAACAATTAGCACAGAGCTTTCAGCATTGATTCTTCTGTGTGGTCTATTTTTTCTCCATGCCATTAGGAAATCAGACAGTTCCCAGAGTAGCGTGTTACTGAGGGTCAGGCAGAAGTCTGAAATCTAAAGCAGATAATCGGGAAAGATTACTGACCTGGCGTTGAGCCATGTGATTTTCATCTGTGTTATGTCAGTCGGAATTTTTCTGGTGTCTTGTTATTAAGTAAGGAATAAGGCTTCTGAAACCTAAGGTGTTATTGCATCCAAGTTTAACATCTTCCTGTGAGCTTTATAATAATACTATAATGATACTTTTATGATAAGGATACTATTTTTTTTTCTGTCTTACAATGTGGAATAATCTTTTGTTGTTGTTGCCAAACATAAATGCTTTATTGACAAAATTTAAATATTAGTGTGGGATTAAGTTAGTTCAGGATGAAACTAAGGGCTTGAAAACACTGTTGACCCCCTTTCCAGATTTTGTTAAATGAGTGCACAAAATATAATGGATATTAAATACCTCTTCTTTACTTCTTTTTAGTGCCCAGCTGAAATACCTTATCCATCTAATCACATTGATTATATGTACAAGCACTGTCAAAGCTTAGGTGATAAGAAAAACATAACTCACTTAATCTCTTTATCAGAATCCTTGCATAGTTTTGGTCTTCTTGTAGATTGACTGCAGGGAAGACTTGTGAATAGATTCCTTTTTTTCATCCAGCAAAATGAAGAGGTGGTGTTATTTCTAAAGAAATATGTTTTTACATATCAGATATAAATATTTTTCACTATTTGATAATGAAATATTCTAATTATTAGAACATAAATTTTTGAGTTGTAAAATCCTTAAAGTACAGAGTGTACTCATTTATCACAAACTGAATCTATTCATGTTGTTACAGCAATTAATAACTTTCAGTTGCTACGTATGTTCAGAACTCCATGTAATGGTTATGCTAACTGAAAAATTAATGCACCATGACAGTATATTTTTAAAGAAAGGTCAGTATTTTGCACAAAGCAGGCCCAAAAATCAGTTTGGCACCACTGCTGTGTGATGATTTTTGATTTAATGGGAATGTGTACGTGCAGTCTAAGGCATCCTGCAGTTAATTTTAAATGCTTTCATGAAGTGTGACCAGCAATAGAGACAATCAATTAAACCTGAAGATGTAAAGAGAGGGAAATGAGCCAGGTGGGGCACTTTTCTTGTTTCTGTTCTGTGTGCTTCGCAATAGAACTTCACCTTGAGTTTTGTTAAGAATGTAAGAGTCATTCAAGGTGATTGTTGGTCAGTAATTTCTTTTGTTAGAGTGTTTCTGAACTGCACATGATTCAGTTGACCAAAAGAAGAACAAACCTGATTTTAGATTTAGGATTATTGGTGAATTTAATTGATTTTTTTTCCAGTAGTATTAAGGGTAGGGACAGAAACTCGGTGGGAGCTTAAGCCACTATATAGTTGTGGAAAAGAGATTAGATGCATGCCAGTAAGCTGTTTGAAATGCTGTCTCAAAGCATTTGAAACAGGAGGTCATAAACTGATGCTGAAGGAGGGGGATTATCTGCCTCTAAGCTATTCTCTCTGTATTTCATACACAGTGCTGTTGAGACAGGAGGAAAAAAATGTTTTCTGTAGTTACTAGAAAAAAAAATAAATTAGACTGTATTAGATCATCACGCTCACTGAGAAGAATGATGAGGTATGCGAGTTTTCTGTCTATGTTTTGGAGGTTAATGAAATTACAGTGAGGTAAACTAGGCTTCTAAGGACAAGATGCAAAAGACCATATGGTAGTCTTCTGTTTTTAGCATTTCTAGGTTAGTGGTTTCTTTGTGGTTTCTTTTATTTCTTCCTTAGCAGGTGGCCTTCACACTGGAAATGGTCCAGTTGTCATGTATGAAGATTAGAAATTGAACACAAATAACCTTGTCCTTAAATTTAGAATTCTAACAAATCTAACTACTTTTTGAGAAGAGCTTATCAGTTGCCTGAATAGTTGATCTAAAACCTGTCTGCATAATTATAATCCTATGATTTTATTTAAGATTTCTGAACTTTTCCAGACCTATTTAGATGTGGTGAGTTGAAGTTGGCTGGTCACCAGGTGTCCACCACGGTGCTCTCTCACTTGCAGTCCTCAGCAGGACAGTAAAGAAAACACAGAGGGACAAACTCATGGGTTTAAATAAGGACAGGAACATGGCCCACCAATCACTGTCAAGGACAAAACAGACTTGCCTTGGGGAAGATTCATTTAATTTATTGCCAATTACAGAATCATGTAATTGCAAGGATTGGAAAGGACTTCAAGAGATCATTAAGTCCAACCTCCCTGATAAAGCAGATTCCCTACTATAGGATTGCATTCAGATGGGTCCTGAATATCTTCATAGAAGGAGACTCCACAAAGTTTGTGAGCAGCCTGTTCCAGTGCTCCATCACCCTTACTGTGAAGTTCTTCTGCTCGTTAGTATGGAACCTCCTATGTTTAAGTCTGAGGCCATTGTTCTTTGTCCTATTGCTACACAGCGCTGAGAAAAGCCTGGTCTCATCCCATCTCCTCCCACCTCCCTTTAGATATTTATAAACATTAATCAGATTCCCCCCAGTCTTCTCTACCCAAGGCAGAACAGCCTTTTTCCAGGGCTGTGCCTTCATCAGGCCTCACAGACTTCTGTCCCGTGGGCTCCTCCATGGCTGCATGTGGACATCGGCTCTGTATGGTGCCCATGGGCTGCAGAGGGACAGTCTGCTCTGCTGTGGACCAATCCATGGGCTGCAGTCTCTTTCTTCAGTCTGCTTTCCCAGAGGCATAACCAACATTGTGTACTTTCAGCTCTGGCAGCAGTGGGTCCCTTTTAGAGCTGCTGGATCTGGCTCTGGTCTGACATGGGGCAATGCTGGGCTGTGCTTAAGCAGGTCACCTCTGCTACTCCTCAGTACCAAAACATTNTTAAATGCTTTCATGAAGTGTGACCAGCAATAGAGACAATCAATTAAACCTGAAGATGTAAAGAGAGGGAAATGAGCCAGGTGGGGCACTTTTCTTGTTTCTGTTCTGTGTGCTTCGCAATAGAACTTCACCTTGAGTTTTGTTAAGAATGTAAGAGTCATTCAAGGTGATTGTTGGTCAGTAATTTCTTTTGTTAGAGTGTTTCTGAACTGCACATGATTCAGTTGACCAAAAGAAGAACAAACCTGATTTTAGATTTAGGATTATTGGTGAATTTAATTGATTTTTTTTCCAGTAGTATTAAGGGTAGGGACAGAAACTCGGTGGGAGCTTAAGCCACTATATAGTTGTGGAAAAGAGATTAGATGCATGCCAGTAAGCTGTTTGAAATGCTGTCTCAAAGCATTTGAAACAGGAGGTCATAAACTGATGCTGAAGGAGGGGGATTATCTGCCTCTAAGCTATTCTCTCTGTATTTCATACACAGTGCTGTTGAGACAGGGGGAAAAAAATGTTTTCTGTAGTTACTAGAAAAAAAAATAAATTAGACTGTATTAGATCATCACGCTCACTGAGAAGAATGATGAGGTATGCGAGTTTTCTGTCTATGTTTTGGAGGTTAATGAAATTACAGTGAGGTAAACTAGGCTTCTAAGGACAAGATGCAAAAGACCATATGGTAGTCTTCTGTTTTTAGCATTTCTAGGTTAGTGGTTTCTTTGTGGTTTCTTTTATTTCTTCCTTAGCAGGTGGCCTTCACACTGGAAATGGTCCAGTTGTCATGTATGAAGATTAGAAATTGAACACAAATAACCTTGTCCTTAAATTTAGAATTCTAACAAATCTAACTACTTTTTGAGAAGAGCTTATCAGTTGCCTGAATAGTTGATCTAAAACCTGTCTGCATAATTATAATCCTATGATTTTATTTAAGATTTCTGAACTTTTCCAGACCTATTTAGATGTGGTGAGTTGAAGTTGGCTGGTCACCAGGTGTCCACCACGGTGCTCTCTCACTTGCAGTCCTCAGCAGGACAGTAAAGAAAACACAGAGGGACAAACTCATGGGTTTAAATAAGGACAGGAACATGGCCCACCAATCACTGTCAAGGACAAAACAGACTTGCCTTGGGGAAGATTCATTTAATTTATTGCCAATTACAGAATCATGTAATTGCAAGGATTGGAAAGGACTTCAAGAGATCATTAAGTCCAACCTCCCTGATAAAGCAGATTCCCTACTATAGGATTGCATTCAGATGGGTCCTGAATATCTTCATAGAAGGAGACTCCACAAAGTTTGTGAGCAGCCTGTTCCAGTGCTCCATCACCCTTACTGTGAAGTTCTTCTGCACGTTAGTATGGAACCTCCTATGTTTAAGTCTGAGGCCATTGTTCTTTGTCCTATTGCTACACAGCGCTGAGAAAAGCCTGGTCTCATCCCATCTCCTCCCACCTCCCTTTAGATATTTATAAACATTAATCAGATTCCCCCCAGTCTTCTCTACCCAAGGCAGAACAGCCTTTTTCCAGGGCTGTGCCTTCATCAGGCCTCACAGACTTCTGTCCCGTGGGCTCCTCCATGGCTGCATGTGGACATCGGCTCTGTATGGTGCCCATGGGCTGCAGAGGGACAGTCTGCTCTGCTGTGGACCAATCCATGGGCTGCAGTCTCTTTCTTCAGTCTGCTTTCCCAGAGGCATAACCAACATTGTGTACTTTCAGCTCTGGCAGCAGTGGGTCCCTTTTAGAGCTGCTGGATCTGGCTCTGGTCTGACATGGGGCAATGCTGGGCTGTGCTTAAGCAGGTCACCTCTGCTACTCCTCAGTACCAAAACATTGCCATGTAAGCCCAATGCAATATATCGTTGTGATAATTTGATTTACCACTCCATTCACTTACAACAGCACACATTTACAAGTATTGAAACACTCATCTAAAGATAATGACACAGTACACACTGATCCTGATACTAATTCCATGGTAATTGTCAATACAAACCTTTGAATCTTTTTTGAACTGCCCAATAAACATTGAATTGCACGTGTGGCTCTGATGCAGCTGCACTCAAGCCAACAAATGGGAACACCTTGAATTTATGTAGGAGCTGGTATCCAGTGATAAATGTGACCACAGAGATAAAATCTGACAAGTCTATGAGAGTCTGATGTAAATTTCAATTTGTGCAGTTCCTGAGCTGCCTGTTGGCATTTCAGAATGCACTTGAGCTGAAATACTAAATATTAGAACTTCTCTGTATTTGAATTATGGTAGGAAAAAAGGATGTTTAAAACACTTGATATTTCTTCATTGTTTTTAATTGAAATAGGCACTAAATGTTGCTTTATCAGACATCTATTTTAATGCTGGAAATTGGCTAACAGTGAAATTTCAACATGCTCTTCCTTCTTGGTAATTTTTTTTAGTGATTTGTATTAGGCTTGTTTTCCACTTTCAGTTTACAATCAAACTGGATGCTGAATTAAGGTTCCATCACAATTTCAGAAGTAGCTGCATTTTTGTAGTGCCTTATTTTAACTGTAGGAAGGCAAAAATTCTCGTGAAATCAAAATTCAGGTTCAGAGTATTTTTTTTTTTTTCCCCAAGGATTCAATTTTGAATCTGTTTAAGGTGACTGATATCACAGTATGACATCTGTAAGACTGTGAACGCGTAGGCTTTGTAGTCATTACAGAAGTAAAACAGAAACCCTTTTCTTTGACCTACAGCATACTTCTGTTTTGTCCTGAATCATAAATGAGCCAAGAATGCTTGTGTTGTGCTGCCTAGTGAATTTTTAAAGTCCTATGCCAGTATACCTGGGACTCAATTACATTGTTATCACAGACCTCTAAAGAGAAAGAGCGTTGCTATTTTTCTTTTATATATTTGCTGGACTGGCTCCAGTATGTCTCTGTGTGTCCCTCTTGTACTAGGGAGGCCAGAAGCGGACACAGCACTCCAGATGTGTCTCACCAGTACTGAGTTCAGTGGAATAATTGCTGCCCTTGGCATGGTACCTAAACTCTTAAATTATACAAGCCAGGATGTTGCAAGTATTCAGGTCTTTGCCCCATGCCTCCTCTAGTCTTCCTCCCCGTACTCAAGGGCATGTGTATGGTGTTGGGAAGCACTATCATGGCAGGATGCAGTAAAGTACTTTCATCATGGCTGTAAATAAAGAAGTTAATAACTGTGTTTGGAGATGATGGGGTACCGAGGAAACCCTGATCAGCCCACTGCAAGAATTATTATCTTTAAACTGACCATAAGTCAGTGTCTATGAGTGGATCTCACAAAGGCTGTATACAAAGTTACAGAGTGTGGATTTGTGATTGCTGTCATGCCTCTACAAAACATATGTCCTGTCTTCTCTAAAGCAGGTGTATATTCACTTCTCCAAGATGTATTAATCCATTTGACAGTAACAACTTCAGGTATTGTTTTGGAGGGAAGGAGAGGCTAAAACAGAAGCCAAGTCAAAGTGTCAAGTCAAACGTGATGTTCGAGGAGGTCAATTTTGCAATAAATGCTTTTATTTATTTATTTTCCTGAACTTCTGAAGCTATAGTTTTGATTGCAGCATTTGGTTAGTTTTTTTTCTTGTTTTATTTTTTTTTCTTCTTTCACTTACTTTATTGTAATTGATTAGGTGTTTTTTTTATTTTGTTTTATTTTTATTTTTTTCCCTTATGATTTAGATGAATTCTGTGTGTGTTCAGGGCATTAATACCTCCTTTAATAAGTTTCATATTGCTTACATACTTTCTATAAAAAATGGGAATCATTGAAAAAGGCATAGAAAAGTATTTAATTCCTTAGACTACCAAGCTTTGCGTGCCTGTGATGAAAAACAAGAGAGATCAAGGTGTCCTTGCAATGGTGCATCTTGTGCATGCATCCCTCTTTTCATGTGTTAGAATCTTGTTTACACAACCCTGTCAATAAAATGTAGAAGAACTGGCAGTATGATACAGCTTTAAGAAAGTCACACTTAGAATTTATAAATACAAATATCTGCTGGAAAGTAATCTTCTCACTGGTAGGCCTTCTAAGTCCTTTTACGTTCTGATTATACCTTATAAGGACAGTTTCTGTTCAGATTAAAATGCTTATTTCTGTTGACAGATCTTGTCTGCTGTTTCCTTGGCATCACTTCTTTCTCTGCACTTGACTTTAAATCTGTTGCACTAAATCTGTCTGAGAAGAGATGTATCTTGAATTCTGTGTACAAACCACTACTACCAACCACTAATAGTATCATTACCTCTATTTTTTATTTCAGCAATTCTAAAGCAGTTTTTCTTATTGTCTATTTTCCACTTGATAGTAAACTTAAACGTGTGAACATCGTATTTTATTTACCAAAAAGCAAGATCTTTTTTTTAAAACATTAAGAGAAATAAAACTAGACAAGTGGAAAAAAGGTGCTGACAGAAAGATGATTCTTTGCAAGTTAGTATAATAGAAGTCATAAGATCTGCTGTTAATGTTAGTTTATTTCCTTTCAGTTATGTTCTTTTTTGTTTATTGAATATACCAAATCTGAAGCTAGTGCTTCAACATGGTACAACAGAGTAGATGGAGTTATTTCTATGAAAAAATTAAAAAAAAAGACTTAATTATCTTGGTCATGATTTAGTTGACGGCTTTAGTCTCTTTGCTGTGTATTTCTAGCATCATAAAAATAAATGAACCAATATAGAGATTAAAATACATAGATTCATACTGTATATCACTTCTTTATATATTTGCAGATGATGTGTATTTTTGCATGTTCTTTTCTAATGGTTGTAACCTATGGTGGATTTATGGCAGTTAGAATACATTGCAGACTCTTGTATTAGATATGGTAAATACAGGAGAGTGCAAAGATTCATTGCAGGCAGCACTGATTTGCTGTTTGAATGATTCATATGTACATTTCGAAAGCCATTTGCTTTTCAGTGAAGACTCTAAATCATTACCTTACCTTACTGCAAAGGTGGAATTGTTTTTTTGTTTGTTTGTTTGTTTGTTTGTTTGTTTTTTCATTCAAAAGGCCAGGGACTAATTTATTAAGTTCTTGGATGCTTCATGTTGGCAGCCTTCTTCACATACAAACAGTAAAATCAGAGAAGGCATTTCAGTGGCTTGAAGGAAGAAATACAGGAAGTCCACTGAATTTGTAACATATTGATTCAGACCCCAAATAACCAGTTTCAAGTGAGGAATGTAAAAACAGCCTATGCTTGAATGACTTACCTACGAAAAATGATGAAGGTAGGAAGATATGTAGACTGTCAGACAGTCACAGAAGTGGATTTCAATGATCAGTCACAAATGGATCAATTCAGTTAATCACTACTTCTCCCTGGGGTCCTTGGAGTTCATAGATTACAAAGCTCCTGCAGACAATTCCTGAGGACAGTCTTTCTTCACCGTGTCCAATTTTTAAACTTGGAGGATGATAACTAGGAAAATCCTGCCTTTACTTAAGTTTTGCAGTAGCATTAAGTCTTCACTGAAGATGAAAATATCATGGCACCAAGGGCTTCTAAACTAGAAAGATATGTTTAAATTATTGATAAGATGTAAAAGGAGAAAGGAAAGACATAGAACGTTTCTTCTCCATTAGCTGGTCCTTGAAAAGCGCTGGTACTTTGCCAGTTCAGGAGTCCTGCATATAACAGTGGGTAGTACCTCCATAAACAGATTATTAGTAGAAATAGGATGGTGTTACCTAATTAGGAGTAACAGTGGAATAGCTTTCTGAGACCTCAGGTATTGTGTATTTTCTTCATCCATTTCTGACTGACCAGGAGTTTCTGTTGCTAACTTTTATTGGTCTAAATCATACTGGTAAGATTAAAGCTGTAAAGCAGGAGAAAAAAAGTAAAAGTATCATGAAACACTGTAAGATACACTCTATTAGTCAACTGAACTGAGGGAAAACAGAAAGACATCTTTAGAAATCACTGCTGGAGATAGTACCTGATGCTTGTCACGCAGCTGAAGCTTCTCAGACTCTTAAATATATTTCTCATGACCATTTGAGAGGCAGCTGAAGTAAATTGTGAAATTATCAGTTATGTCTTCTAGAAGAAAGGGTTCACAAAATTACCCATATAGGTATTATGGATGTCATTTTTCCTTGCTTAACATCCCAAGGCCTGCTAGGAATGACTTAACTTTGCAGAGACCATCATTGGTCAATCAGCCTTACATACTGGCTATTCACATACAATGTCTGACAGAAGAGTGACAGAAACTTCTCTGCCAGAGAGAGAACCAGCTACTGGTTAAGTGCTTGCATTATGTCTCTGCGGATATACATTTATAGTGGCAGTTAAGATTTCAGAACTTTATCCTCTGAACTGATGAGGTAAGTTAGCAACTTGTCTCTTCTCTTGTTAATAGTTCTGTCTGGGTATGTTCAGATATGACTGAAACCCTGAACATAGCACTTTGAAAATTACAACAATTTTTCAGGATTATATTTTGATAACTTACAGTTCAAGCCTTAGTCTTGCAAATAATAAACTTTCCTGTGAGTAATGTGATGTACTTGAGCTTTCTACTCACAGGTAGGGTGCTGCTGTATTTTATTCCTTTGATGGAGTGACTTATCCTATAAGGAGCTCAGTCTGCCTGACTGAACTATTCAAAAGGAAAGAGAAAGCTCATTAGGAATGTAGGTGACAAATTTTGTTCTTCCTGAGTACAGACCACTACAATGAATAAAATCTGTTGGGATGGTGACTAATGTGGCACAGTCACTAGAAGTGATCCATGCTGGTTTGTCATGGTGCTACTCTACGTGCAATGATTTAGAGCATAGTTAGAAAACAGTTGAAAGTATATAATTTGTTTATGATGAAAAACTGTAGTCATGTACCCATAAATAAGAACAAGAAAGTATATCACAGTAACTTTTCAGGAGTTGCTCAGTATTGCTTGGCTTTTGCCTGAAGCTTTTTTTAACTGTACAATTAGGTTTTTGTATTATTGGAGTAGTGGTGGGAGTTATACTGGAACAACATCACAGCACGTTTCATATAAACAAATACATTACCAAATGTTTTTAGCCTATGCATAATATTACAAGGAGGAGAAAAAACTAGAATTCTGATGAGCTTGGAGTATCTTGAAGTAATAATACTGTTGAAGGGCATTCTGATGACACAATCTTGAAGTGGTACTTGACTTACAGGTCAAGTGGCTCCATAGACTGCAGAGACTGAAAAAGTCAATGAGATGCCCAAAAGTCTGTGTCAGTGGTCATATTCATTTATGCTTCCATTTGTATAGTGGTGGTGCTACTGAACTCCTTTCTTCCAGTTGCTGTCAGCAGTCAACGTAACTCCTTCACAGGGAAGGTGAAGGTGGCAGCAAGAGAGTGACTTCACTTATGAAAGATGTAGTCCCACAGGAGAGGCCAGCCAGGTTTTGGTGATGGTAACAAAGTTCAGCCAGCAGTCTGGTTGGTGATTGTCAATGAAGTCTGTTGTAATAAGGCAGGTTTGAGGTTAAACCAAGAAGTCGAGCCAGAAAGGAAAGGTCAGAAATCATAAGGTAAATCCCAACATATCAGCGGGACAGAGGCAAGGTACTTAGGCCAAGGGCCTGAGCTTCAGTGCTGCACCCAAGGCAGTAGAGGATGCAAGGGCAGGTACAGATGGTTAAAGACTGGGCAGGGCAATAGGATCCAGGGCTCTGACACTTCCAGTTGGTGTCAGTGGCTTTTGAGGACATCAGAGATGGGTGCAGAATTGCTGGGAGACTGCTCTTTGAGTGCTCTGTTGTGTGGTCTGTAATGCATATGTTATAAAAGCCATTGCTGATGGCTTCCTTATTCCTCTAATTAAATCCCTGCTATTTTGCTTCCTAGAACGAGATGAACTTTTTCTGATGGAATGAAGTATGTACTTCTACAGTTCTGAGACATTTTTTGAGTGGGAAGAGTTGTGCGTTTGGAAGCTGATATTTTAAACCTCATGTGGGGAGCTCATGACTGTGGGCATATGATGTGGACAGCTACAGCTGATCAAGACTGTGAAGGCTAACGTTACTCAACAATGAGCTAATCAATATAGTTAATGAAGTGATGTGATTCATCTCATCCTAAAATAGACATCTGCATTTAGTCATATGAATTATTGACTAAACTCTATTGACTGTATTGCCTAGATATCTGATGGCTTTAATGGGAGCTTAGACAACTAGCTCAAATGCAGACATTTAGATTGCAGATATAAAATAATTCAGTCTAAAAGAAACCTCAGTAGGTCAAAGTGGGGTTAGTGGACAAGACCAGCTTGTTCAGGTCTTGAAAACCTCCATGGATGGAGGCTGTACAATTTTTCTGGGTAACCTATTCCAAGTGAAAAAAGTTTTTCATTAGGCTCAGTTTAAATTTATATCTGTGGTATCATGTCCTACCACTGGGTAGTGTTCTAGAAAGCATGCCTCTATCTTCTTGATGATCTCTTTGTAAGATCTGTGATGCACCTGTTAGGATCTCACAAACTCTTTTCTCTAGGCTGAATCAGCCCTTTTCCCTCAACCTCTGTTCACAGGGCAGTTGTTCCAGCCTCTAAACATCTCTGTTGCTCTTCACTGAAGTTACTCCTGTTATTCATTGTCTTGGAGGGACTGAACTGGAAGCAATGTGCTAGAGGTAGTCTAATAAGTAACTGGATAAAAGTGGGTAATCACTAGCTTTAATCAACTAGCTGTGGTCATTTTAAGGCAGCCCAAGAAGCTGTTGGCCTTTTTTACAGCCACTGTATGCCGGCTTATATTATGGGGTTGCTGCCCATTATGACCCCAAGGTCTTTGTCAGCATGACTGCTTTCCAGCTAGGACTTTTTCATTCACAAGTGCATGACTTTGCATTTGTCCTGTCTGAATTTCATGAAACTTCCCATTGGCCCCTTTCTTCAATTTTCTTAGGTTCCTCTGATTGATAGTCACCTGGTCTTCTGCAACTTCGAAGGAATGCACTCCATTACTTTCCCCAAGTCAACCAGTGAAGTTACAAGACAGACTCCAGTAGTAACCTGTTTGTTATCAGCCATAACATAATTTGTACAGCCTCTTAATGACCACTCTCTAAGCTGGGTCATCTAACCTGGTCTTAATCCATATGGTTGTCTAACCATCCATACTATAATGTTCTTGCTCTAATACAAAAATGTTTTAGGATATGATGTCAAAAACATGCTGAAGTCAAGATAAATGTCATCCACTCCTTTCATCTTGTTCATAAATCTTGGCATTTATGACTTTAGGAAGTAATCAAATTGGTCAGGTATTACTTGCTTTTGGCAAATTCATTAACTCCTGCTTGTATTTTCTGCCTTCAAGCCTACAGAACTGTGTTCTGGACTTCCTCCATGATTTTCTCAGAATGAAGTGACCTTTACCAGTCTAGATAATTTTCGAACAGGGAATACAGCATTTACCTTTCTTCTCAGATCACCATGTAAATAAATTTAATATCTGTCTAAGTGCTCTCCAATTATTAGTCATTATTACTCATGCTGTTGGAAGTGAGTTTTGATGAAGGCCTGAGCTGTTACTCTTGAATAGGCAGGCCAATCTGGTGTTTGAAATAGAAGTATGGAAAGTTGTCCCAAGGAACTTAGCTAAGTATTCTGACTCTGTGAAAGTTTCTTTGTTGCCTGTACAATTTATGTATTTTATTGCCCAACATGTTTCTATCATAGTTTCATCTATTTAGGAGTGCTAGTTCTGGAGTTGAAGCACGCTGCAGAGATCCAGGCATCTTGTTTCATGTATATAACTGTTTGTTTTAATGCCACAGATCTTACTGCAAACTGTGTATACAACTGTTTGTGTAATTGTTCCTGAAAAAACCTAGCAAGTGCAAAGATGCACAGAAATAAGCACTTTATATTGCTGTTTGTTTTTTGAAGTAGCATAATCTAATGTTAACCTTTTTTGACAATTTGCTAGTCCAGGTATAGACTGCACTCATAGTGGTAGTTTATATTTCTGATAGACATAAGTAACCATTTCTGATCCCCAGAGAAAGCTGTTGCTTCTCTGAGTCAAATTTACTTGAATGTTAATATAGTTATCCATCTAAACTCTAAGATAATGTCTTGTTTTTCTGCACTGAGTTACTTGACACTATTGTATCTATCACATTTAATAATAATATATTCTTCTTCAGTTTTATTTTATGCAGTTGTCAGACTTAGCATATAAAATGCATGAAATTCTACCACTAGTGTGAGATTGAGTTGGTTTATAATAGCAAAGCATTTGTCCTTCAACAGTAAAAATATAGTTATCATGTTTGTCATTACTTATAACAGTACTTATTTTGCCATTAGTAGTATTTTATTACCTGAAATTCTGTCTGAAAGGGGAATTACTACAAATTAGTGGTTCAGATAACTTTATTTGTATTTGTTCTCTTGTTATCTCTAATAGAAGATGACACAGCATAGTGGGGAGAAAAAAACATTCAACTAGTATTGTGAAATATGTGGTTTAAATCCGATAAACACAAAATTATCCTGACAAGTCAAAGAGATTCTGTAATATTCAACCTTATGGCTTAATTACAGGGGAAAAAAATATGCTATTTATAAACAAAATGCCTTGACAATTTTTGAAGATGTTATTGTCATCCAAGTTGAAGAAATTCTAGATTAGAATCAGTCTTGGGATACGAATTATCAATAATAACCAGAAATTGCAATATCCATACTTTTTTGGTAGAGTTCTGTTCAGCCCACCTGGCTGAAGCTATTGACTCTGAGTAGAAAATAAATGGTTGGGCTCCAAGCCAGAGCGCTTCCCACAACAACAGGGCACAGTCAACAGTGTGAAGGTACTTTTTCCTTCAACTCATCAGTTTTGGGGGAAGGGCAGAAGCTAAAGGCAGAAGCTGTGCCCACTAGGCATGGGCACAGGATTAAAGTTGTAAATCACCTTTAGCTTGATGAGAAAGTTTTGACAACTGTTGATGATCCTTCATTTACAAGTGTGAAAGTTAAGATTGCTCAGAATGTGTATGGGCATTAGATGCTGAAAAGTTAGTCAGCAGATATGACAAGGTAGCCCCAATCGCTGTCCACTCAGTCATTTTTCCACCTGTTTGGTATATTTATGCCAGTTGTCAGCTTGGTTAATTCACATCACTCTCTGTTGTTGTGCAACTTGATTAATGTCATCAGTGGATTTTATTTTTTTTTTCTGTGTAAGACCAAGATCATTAGGGCTTCTACACTAAAGATATATAATATTTCTCTGAGCTATTATAAACCAGACAGCAGATTACAGCCAGCCCATCATCTGCCCTCATTTAAATCAGCATAAATCTGAAGTAGCTTCACTGACAGAAAGATTTTACCTTATATACACCATTATACACAAGAGTGAAATTCAGTGTTACAGCTGTTTCTGAAGGCAAGCCATGTTTTTCATCCAAGTGCTGTCTGAGCTCATATTAACTCACAGCTCTTGAAGTAAGTGGACTTGAACTCTTGATTCTAAAACTGACCATCCATGGGCAATTTTTCATTTTTCCTTTCAATCATTGACTTGACTGTTTGGTCTGCCAGCTCTATTTGCTTGTTATTTTGCCTAGCAGCACCCTAGCTATGGCTTTAAATGATGGCAGCAGCATGTAAGATGGGAATTATTAAACTCCAGAAACTCTCCATCTGTTTGTATAACAGCACACAGAGTATTTGCTGCACAATTTGTTTTGTCTGCTATAGCGAGGTTTTATTGTCTGCATACATCTTGTTCTGACCCAATTAAAAATGTCTAATATCAGAAATCATTAAGAAGTCTGTCCTTGTGATATCAGCACCTATATTTTGGAGAACCAAGAGTTCTGAAGATTTCAAAGAGGTTGATTTTAGCATGATTTCATTTATGTGTGTTTCTCTAAAATGAATATGCAGAGCTTTTTCACTTGTTTATTTTTGTTATTTATAATAATACTTCTGCTTTAGAAATAGTTGATGTGTAATACACTGCTGGCAAAAGGGAAGTATGATCTAAGGGATGAAGGAAAAAAAGAAGCTTAGATTAGTTAATATTGACTGTAGCGTGAATATAAATTCTAGCAAACACTATGGAATATATATCAGTGGGTATATGAATCCTGGATTAGCAAGAATGCTTGTGAATACTAATGCTGTAGTAATAGATTCAAAGGCTAAGAGGTATTTGACTGTTTATTATTCTTTTATTTATAAACTGTGACTGTGGTTCAGAAACATACTGATGTTTGAAGGGCCTCCAAAAGTCTGTAAAAATTATTTTATATGAAAATTAACAGGCTTCCTCTAGAAAGAGACTAAGAAATATATTGTCAGTCTGTTTTGACAAGGAAGAGAGAATGCATAGATTTGATCAGGTTTTGTAAGTCTCTGAGTACCTGACAAGCATATCATAGAATCATAGAATAATCAGTGTTGGGAAAGACCTCTAAGGTCATCTAATCCAACTCTCCACCGAACACCAATATTGTCCACTAAACCATGCTCCTGTGCACGACATCTAACCTTTCTTTAAACACTTTCAGGAAGGGTGACTCTGATACTTCCCTGGGCAACCTGTTCCAGTACCTCACCACTCCTTCTGAGAAGCAATTCTTCCTAATATCCAACCTGAATCTTCTCTGACACAACTTGAGGTCATTCCTTCTTGTTCTGTCACTGTTACCTGGGAGAAGAGGCCAATTCCCCACCTCTCCACAACCTTCTTTCAAGTAGTTGTGGAGAGTGATAAAGTCCCCCCTGAGCTGCTTCTTCTCCAGTCTAAACACTTCTAATTCCCTCAGTAGCTCCTCGTAAGACATCTGCTCCACACCCCTTACCAGCTTACTTGCCCTTCTGTGGACATGCTTCGAAGTCTCAATGTCTTTCTTGTAGTAAGGGGCCCAAAACTGAACACACAATTTGAGATGTGGCCTTGCCAGAGCTGAGTACTTACTGTATAGTATTTATTGTTCCAGAGATTTATCTTACAGCAGATTTTAATTTATGACACGTCTTAAAAGTAGGTAAAGTTTTCATTTATTTCTGTTACTGGCTTAACACCATGTAGTGAAAGTTTCAGTCATTAAAAGTTTGTTATTGTTACAATTTTGTCTTGTGAGATAGAAAATGGAGTGTTCATGCTGCAAAAGAGAACTTGAGCTTTCTCCATCCAGTAACCAAATATTTTCAGAATTGTGTATAGCACACAGCCTTGTACTTAGGATAACTAACAAACAAACACAAAAGAAGCTGACTTTTCTTGAAACAGCAGATGAAGGATGACTTAGAAAACAAAGGAAAAAAAAAGCAATATATCTTGATATTTACATCTTGTTTTTGCCTTTTTCAACAAAATATCATAAGATTAGGCAACAGAAGAAGGATTTTTTCAATTTGCAGTGTTATGATCAAATAAAATGAATAATTGTGCAGCTGTCTGCCACTGGATCAGTAGATCTAAGCCCTTCTGCCTTTTAAAGTTCACATGTAGGTTTTGGTCTAAGCGTTGTGGTTTGCACTATTTCTGATCTTTTTTACAGGATTGTGTATGCAGCACACACGTTTCTCATCTACACTTTTGACTTCACAGTATGTTTTTTTTTCCTAATGTGAAGAAGGAAAGAGTACATTTTGGCTTACGACTTTCTAATTCAGTGAGTGCTGAAATTACAGATGGATGAAATCATTTCTATGCTAATAGCTACATTTATTGCACATTTATACATTACCAATGGCAAATAATTGCTCCAAGACAGCGTACTGTTCTCGTTTGTCTAATTTCATTTATGTTAATGTGGAGTGATAAACTGAGACTTGATAATCATTTACTTTAAAACTTAATTCTACATGTTATACCACTGGTTTTTGTTTCCAACTTGTACATACAACTAAGGAAGTTTAACTTCTGGACCTGCAAGAAAACCAAAGACAACCTCAGAAGAAAGTTTTCTGGATAACTCCTGTTCTGCATCTTCTGCACTCTGTCACTATGGGGTGTTCCAACTGATGTTTAGACCTTTGTATGACATTTTTTTTCTATGTACAAACTATCTGTCTATCTATCTATCTATCTATCTCTCTATGGCAAACTGTCAGATCTAGGTTTCATGCTTGCACTATTCCACATTTTTAATGGATATATTAATTTGCTGCTTTTTTGAGTCTTAGATATTTGTATTTTACAGGACTATTCTTTCATACACGAGATCACTCTCACTTGTGTACATGAATATAGCATAACTAGGTATGTCAGACTGGTCAGGTAGAATAGTAGCTTCTGCCCTGTTTGCTTGCCCTGTAATGTATCTCAACTCTAAGATGGTTAACTGTTGGACTTAAAACCTTTTTAACTTTTTTATCTTTTGTTTTGTGTTGTGTGTAATTCACGCAGTGGAAGTTCTGATAAGCGGGCTGTTAAGTGCATTTGTTGTTGTACCCAGGGAAACACTTTTGTTCAGAGGAATTTCACAGATGGCTGAGGATGCTGGGGTTGGTTTGTTCCCTGCCTTCCCTCCCCTTGCTTTAATCATCTGAAACATTTTGACCACATATTTGTATAGAAATCAAAGATCTAGAAAACCATGCAGATCTCACTTCTACTGGAGAAGTAACTTTAGTATGAATTTTGTAAGCTTTTATTTTGTTTCATTTTTTTGCATCAAATGGAACAAGTGTTATTAACAACTTCAAAATAGTTTCCACAGTTCCCACTAATTTCTTTAACTCTGTTTTTCACTCAAACATTTGTAGCTTTTTTTTCACCCTCTAACTGGTTCTATTACAACTTCTGGTAACTGAATTTTCTTTTGTGTCTCTGTGAATCTCTCCAAAATTGCATTCCTCTTCTGGGTGCATGCTTGAAGGAATGTTTATAGCTGCTACTGCCAGATTCCATATAGCATTTTGTATACCTATAACTAAAAGGTAGTATGGATCTAAACTCAATTACTTTTGCACTATCCTATTTATAGTTATTAATGAGTAGCAGATGGGTAAATTCACCACCTGTTCTCAATGCCATATCCAGCTGTTTCACTGATAATTGTAATTCATCAGCATAGGAATAAGTCACAGACAAACTCAGAAGTGTAAAACCCATTTTTGTTTGAATTGAGAAAAATAAAGCAAACTAAAAATGCCCTGCAGTTTCACGTTGGTGGCTTTTCCACTTGCAGTAAGTACCTCATCATATGCTTTGTTATAAGAAAATGAAAACAGAGATTTGATTTCTTTTCACAGTGCTTTCTACTGTGACAGCAGGCAAGGGAGCTAAGCCAGTACTGCTGATAGCTGTTTGAGGAAAGGTAGCACCTATTCCTTAATATCATGGTTTTATGATTTTTGGTATTCGTATTCCACATCATAACATCATGGAGTGCATTTAGAGTTAAAGAGTTAATGCTCCAGCTCCATGGATCATCGATAGTTCCAGGTATACCTGTCTCAGAAGAGAAGAAGAACTACATTCCCCAGAGGACTTTGCGATGCTTTGCATTTTTATGTGTTTACGCTCAGAGGGAAAGATAAAAACTGTGGGTCCCCCGCACCAATTGTCGCGGAACCGGGCCGAACCTGCCTGTAAACCATTGACACTTATATTTCAAAGTCCCTGTTAATGATTATGACTTCTTGCACCTCAGTAGAAGAGACAATACCATACCTGGCATACCTCCGTATCTTACCATTACTGTCCTTCATTTTAAACTCTTGAGGTTTTTTATAACTTTAAAAAACACAAAGAAGAAACTCTGTAAACTCTGCAATAAATTCCTCATTGTATTATCTGCCGTACTAGCAACAGTATCTCACTGTTGTTGGATTAAATGTATTTTCATAAAATTGTTAAGGGCAAAAAGACTATCAAAAGAGCACATTATTTGGTAAGATGTATGAAATGTGTGGGCTTATACACACAGAGCTTCCATTTATATATATGTATATTTATTTACATTTATGAAACATCTAAATAAATATGTATTTAAATAAAAACTGGAATTGTAGTTTCTGTTATCCATAAAATGTATCTGGACACATTTTATGTAATCCTAGGTTACTTACCGCCTTTTAGGCTTTAAATAATCTTTAATGTCTTTGTGTGATAAATAATGCTCAATTTATTGTAGGCTTCAAGGGTATACATGTTAAATTTCTTTGCATTATTAAATAATAAATCGCAGCCTTGTGTAACCTGAAAGTGTACTTAACGGTAATTTTGTATTAATACATAACAATTATAAATTTATTTAGCCTGATTTTGTTTCTTAAAGTTGTGCAGTGTAGTTGTGTTAATTGTTTTGTGCTTTACCTGGTGGCATTTTTGTTCCTTTCCAGAGAGAACTGATTAACTAGAATTTTTGCATGGGGAGTAATTCTTCTCCCTTATGTGCAATATTATAGAATATATTTTAATCTTTTGCAACTAATGATTTTAACTGATTCCTGAAAGTATGCACCCAGTAATCTTCTGTGCTATTTTATTCTCTTGTTGTATACTTCTTTAAGGTCGGGTTACGAGGTCTTTCATCAGATTTATCCCTGACAGTAGAAAATAATCTACCTTATTTCCTTGAGGCAAAGCACTGCAGGAGAAAATCCCTATGTGGCATAGTAACTGCTGATTAAAAAGAGATCTGTATTATAGCAACTGTCCCAAACTCAGACATTGTCTGACCTGCAGTGTGCCTCCCTTTACAGTAAGCACTGTTAGGAATTACTCATGAGGCTGGCAACTGCATTTAAAATTAATGCCACCTGGATTGATTCTTAGGATTGACAAAGAATGTGACGCATAGCTGCAGGTTGGCTAATGTGTTTTTACATGTATACATGCATAAAGGAGGAGGAAAATATTTTTCCTTAAATACCATTAGTTAGTATATTACACTGGCTTAAAAAGCATTTGGAAGTTAAGGCAGTTTGCTTACTATTCTACATGCAACAGAAGATGATGTGCGATGTTTTGTGGAGAAAAATAAAAAACAAAAAGGAAGACATATGAGGCCAAATGGGCACTAGTATACAAATCTTCCAAGTTATTTATAAAATTCTACTAGATCCAAGGCAGCCTTGCCTCATGACTTGGCGAAAACATCTGTCTAATTCCCAATGGTCTGAGGGCAGAGCCTGTTAGTGCTACCAGGCCCTTCAGTATTATGAGAACCTCCTTCATTTTCTTTATTGCCTTAACAGTTCATAGCATAACTAGAGTTTGAGAAATCTATTGATCCCCCAGGGATTCTCATCAACAGTGGTAAGGGTTGCAGTGCAGACAGTTTTGCAGTATACAGTGGGAACTAAAAAGTAATTTGCAATTGTCCTGTCTCTTTCCTCAGCATGTCTCTGACTGCGCGTACACACTTCTTGCAACTAATTTCCCTTCTCTACTATAATACTGTAAAACTAGAATGAGCAAGAGTACAGAGTAAAGTAAAAACAGAAGTCTAGCCTTTGCATAACTGGTAGAAAGCAGTGCAGCTCCCATCTTGTCTGACTAAAGCAGAAGACAGACAATTTTACACATTGGAGGTTTTAGGGCTGTAGGTTACCTGGTTTGCAACTCAAACCTCCCCCATGGCAGCAGGAAAATCATAAATCGTCTTCACCCAAAATTATGCTTCAGCAAAAGTGGTTACTAGTTATATTTCCACACTTCTCTTTCTTACTATAAATACATGAAATTGGGACATCAAAAGCACAAGACTTTTATAATCAATGTGAGACAACCAGAGAGTTAAATACTGATGTAAAATTATTTAACTTATTGAGGAACCAATGGAGTTGTGTTATTTTCAGGATTTTGGAGGTGGTTTTAGGTAGAATTTCCCTTGACATTCAGTGCACTGTTTGGATCATTGCCTCATTATGATGGTCTTTTCCTACGCATTGTCACAGAAAAAAACCTCACTTTCCATTTAAGGGTGCTTTTTTTCTTGTTCTAGTTTTTATTTTTGATTATGTGGCCCATGACAGTTTAAGCATATTTGTGCTTTCAGATTTCCAGTTGTTAAGCACAGCTTGATGAGTGCAGGCTTCTGTTTCTAGTAATTGTACGAATGTGTGAGATTTGTAATACTCTTGGCTACTTTGGTGAAGTTCTTTTACCTTGAATCACCAAGTATGAACCTGCAAATCTCCATTTTGTGCTCAGTCTGTCCTACTTGTTTTTATCTATTTATTTATTTATTTTTCCTACCTAGCACTAAGTGTTCTGAGATTACTCTGGAAAAGGTATGGTGGGCTTTTATAGACATTTCTCAGCATTATATCAGATTGTATGCATCAGGTTATTGAATATACACAATAAATATTAAGGGCCAAGTTAGAAACAATCAGTCTAACATAATCTGTGCATGGAAAAGTGAGTGGTCTGGGTTCTGTATGCTCAAGTTTTACTGTTGTTTCCCTTCGCCACTGCTTACTTTTGCTAACAGTGATTTCCTTCTTTGCTTGTCCATCTAGTGATGGATCTAATACTCCCTTTCAAAGGCCTTTCTTGGATCATACTTTTTGATTTTTTTTTTATTTATTTCATGCAGAATAGTTTTATTTTGAATGTGGCACTTGTCGAATTCATGTTTTCTTAGGACTAAAAAACCTGCTGTTAAATTTATGGTATACTATAAAAGTGAAGACTGTGAATCTTCACAGTGATACTTGTATTGGAGTAGCTGAACGAACCTTCTGAATGTGGTTATCTGAAAGATATTTATATGTTCCGAAGGAGCAATTTATTTTCCCCTCAGTACTTGCTGCTGTATTTTTTTTTTTTTGCATTCTTTTCTACTTCTCTGGTTTTGTGCAGGTTGTGTTTGTTTTTATTAGGTCTGCAGTGTACTGAAATTAATCTGGTTAACTTTATCAGCTGGCTACTTTGATCCTTTATTTATGACGTGTGTGTTGGTCATGTTTTATTTTCTGTTGGTGTTGGCCACTGCAGCAGTGTGGGCTGGAGTATTGAAAGTGCATGGGTGCTGAGAACAGCTCAGCGGTGAATCAGGTACCCTGGGGCTATAATCTTTCTGGATACTTCAGTGTGCAACAACTAGGAACTTGGTAAATTAGGAGAGTGCTGATGTAAATGACAGTAGAAGAAGGAAAACAGTAAAACGGGTGGCAAATTAGAAGTTGGAAAAAAAAAAGTGATGTGACTTCAGTGTGTAACACAGCAAACAAAAAGGAACTCTGCTCATGAAGTTCCCCTTACCTTGCCTACTCGGGCATCATAGAATGAGGTCTAAGGAATTAAAAGTAGAAATTAAAATTCTTTTCTCAGGGGGTGGTGAGGCACTGGAACAGGTTGTCCAGAGTACTTGTGGATGCCCCATTCCTGGAGGTGATCAAGGCCAGGTTGGATGGGGCCCTAGGCAGCCTGATACAGTGCTTGGCATTCAGACCATGTCAGAGAGGTTGGAGCTCAGTGATCTTTAAGATCCCTTCCAACTTAAGCCATTGTATGATTCTATGAAATTAGGATGATTGTTTCGGAATTTCCTGTTACCAGGGCAGATTACTTTTTTGTATCTGTTATCAAAGAGCTTGTGGATGCGCTGTTGTGGCTTAACTCCAGTAGGTACCTCAATGCTATCCACTTGTTCATACTCCCCAGGTGGGACAGAGGTAAGAATCAGAAAGATAAACGTGCAAGAAAACCTTGGTTGAAATAAAGACAGATTTCTAGGTGAAGAAGAAGCCATGCACTCAAGCAAAGCAGAACCAGGAATCCGCTTGCTACTTCCTCTCAGCAGGCAGATGTTCAGCCACTTCCAGGAAAGTAGGGATCTTCCACCTGGTGGTTTAATGGCAAGGCAAATGCCATCACTCCACGTGTGCTCTTCTTCTTCCTTTCTTACTCCATCATTTGTTGCCAAGGATGATGTTAAATGGTGTGAAATATTCCTCTGGGTCCATGTTCTGTGCACCCTACCTCCTGGTAGGGAGGTAAGTGTCCTTGGCTCTATGAGCACTGCTCAGCAACAACTAAGGCTTTGATTGGTGTATCATCACCACTATTTTATCCCAGCCACAGCAGGATACAAGCCTCTGTGATGAAAATTAGCTATCCCAGCCAAAAGCATGACAGCTGTGGGAGTTTTTATCTTACAGGGCACATTTATTTATTTATTTTCTGTCTAATGAACACGAGAAAACCTTATTTTTATTTCCCATGTAAAAATCCTTTTTAAAGTCTGATGATGCGTTCTGCTAGTGAATTATGTGTTATATTTTTTCAAAGGAATTGATGTGTTTGCTCCAGGGAGTGTCTTTTTTTTTTCCTGAATTTCATGAGCTAGCCCTTTATTTTTGCTTTTTTTAAGAAAGCGTTAGAGGATGAAGCTTTTCTTTCCCTCCAAGAGCAAGCTGCAGGCTTCTTCATAACATCTGTAGATGCACTGCAGCGCTCCTGTCCCGCTGCAGCTGCCCCGGGCAGTGGCACACGCCCAGCAGGCAGCAGCCCGCCGCCATTTTGCTGCTCCCGGCAGTCTGTTGCCAGGGGCAACTGTTGTTTTGCCTGCGGCCCGGGGCTGCCTTTGTGCTGATCACTTCGTGTCCCAATTGGCATAAAGAGAACAGACGACTAATTGCATTTGCTGTCTTTGAACTTCATTTTGCTTCATATTCTTAGTTCATTTTTACTATGAATCCCTCTGGAATGCTTTCCAGCCTTTCCTAGGTATGAGTAGAAAAGGTGAAAGAAAATTGTGTTCAATCTGTTTTATGTAGAAATCTCAATGACAGTATTTGAATACGTATTTCAGTGAACACAAGAGTACAAAGTTGTGTGTTTCTTAGAATCTACCAAACGTTCCCTTTTGTTCTCGTAAATCATGAAATGATGGATTACAAAAAAAGTAAACAAATACAAAACAGAAACTATTCCTCATTGGATTATGACAATCTCCAGGAGACAAATTTTGACTTAAGTAGTATATAAAGTATAACATTTATGATTTGATGTTTCATAGCACGACATGAACACTGGTTAACCAGAAATGATCAGTCATGGAGTGATCGGTTATTGAACCAATATCTGCTATCAGCTTTAGCAGCAGAGTACAGTGATTTATGCTGTAGAGAGGTATTTTCGTTGTCAAGGAAGTAGCCAAGTTTTCATGCAGCTGTATTTGTTACTGATTTCTCACACTCTGAACCATACAACTAGAGATCTAAGTTTTTGTGTTAGATAGGTAAAAATAAATATTACAGTTTTTCATTCGAAGCATTTGTCAACTAAATTGTCAAGCAGTTCTTGCTTAATGGATTGAGAAAGGGAAATAATCTATATTAAACTGACTTAAATTTCATATGCTTGGGAATATAGAAGCTCACAAATTACAGAAATAGTGAATGTTTAATGACTTGGAACTCCACTAGTGTGTTATGTTCAGGTTTTATTAAAATATTTTTTTTTGTTCTTCAAGGTATTGTGTGCCATGACCTCCTCTTTTATTTACAAATATGCTTTTGTCATTCTTCTTTAGCCTTGATCTTTTTGCACAATTTGAGAAATAAAAGTTTATCAGAATTTGTATGTGCTATGGCATTTAGTATACAATCAGGTTAAGAAATAAGTAGTATTCCTGTAGAGAGATGCAAAATGTCTCAAAATGGTTAAGAGCTGACATTTCTCTGTCACCTGAAGGCAAAAGAGATTATGGATCTGTTAATTGTTGTGATCTTATGGTATGCTGTATAGGTGCTGCCTATAATTTATCTAGAAATATGTAACATGGTCACTCTGCACATAAGGAAAGTGAACAGGGCTGCTTTTATAGTTGCAGAGCTGGTTGAGATGAGGCATTTCTCAGTGATCCCACTTATGTTGCTACTGTAAATAACACGGATTGTCACTTCCTATGAATTAATTGTTGTACAAGTTAATGGCAAAAAAATATATACTGACTATGTTTCTTCCTTAACTAAAATGACAGGCATTGTAATATAAGTTCAGTTGCAGAAGTTACCTGTTTTCTACTCCAAGCTGTATGTAGTAAGCTATTTGTGTTAGGTTATTATAGACTTCCCAAAAAGTCTGCTTTGCTGGTTGAACAAATTTCTGTTTGTGCTTGAAAATTTGAAACTGGGGAATGTTTTAGCAAGTTATTTTGTAATTCAAGAAAAAAAAAAATCCACCCAAAAAAGAAAGAAAAAAAAAATCCACCTTATTTAAATTGCTACCATTCACTGTTAGTTACTCAGATAGCTAGAGCCTCCATCACTGAAGCAGAGACCCTGCTGCACAGACAAGGTGCAGGGACGTGCATCTTTCCAATAGACTGTGCAAACTTTTACATAAGTAACACATTAAAAAAAAAAAAAAGCAGAATTGAAATCTGGTGGGTTTTAGTGGCTAGAACACCTGCCTTAGCGCTTTACTCATTCACTTTCTGAACATAAGATTAAAAAAAAAAAAGATGATTAAATACAGTGTCATTAGTGCTGAAATCATTAATGAATCAACAATTCATTTAAAGAGGTAGGGAAGGAATAAAAGTTTCCTTCCATTTGATCAATTTGGTAAATTACCAAAACATTTGATAGAACTCAGACTAGCCACTAAAACATTCATATCAAATCAATCCTGTTTGTTGGTGCTCCAAATAACTGCAGGAGATTGAGTGGAAGAAAAAGGCACAAATTGAAAATGGCCCTACAACTGTTTGTTTCCAGTAATTCAAAAGAATACCTCTGGGAAACTATTTTTAATAAAGCAAAACTGACTTAATGTCTGTATAAATCTATAGGCACCCATGCGTGCTGCTGCTTCTGAATATGAATACTGTAATTTTGGTGTGGCAGTGAGTTTGGCTCTTTAAATTTCTAGGAGGGAGAAAATATCTAGATAGAACCAGATCAATATCTTCTCCTGCTATTCAGTGTATGAAGTACTAATGAGGTTATTTAATTTTGTGTCTGACAGTGTGTATGATAACACTGAGAGCAGATTAGGACCTCAGCCTAGGAGAGTGTTCTTCAGTAAATTTATAAAGGGAGATTAAATCAGTCTTCATCACAAGCATGTATTAAAACAGTTTAGGGAGGGTCCACTCCACCCAGAAGGAAGTACAGGAAGACCAATCAACCAGCAAGAAAAATGAGGTGGCATTTTTGGGTGTATATTCTAAAACATTTTTTTTAGGGAACACATCGTATCATTATTGGCTATGTCATTTGTCTTTAGATTGCTTTAGGGTTTTGTTTTTGTTTGTTGGGTTGTTTTGTTGCTTTTCTTTTACTTCTGTAAAATCTTTTGAAATTATGAGTTATAGAACACAGATTTGTTAGGTTTTCTCTGTTCTGTGGATGAGATAAAACAGTTTACCAGTGCTGAGAATTTGTTAGATCAATGCAATTGATCTTGATGGCAAGTGTATATGAGAGGGGTTTTCTTCAGTTGATCCTTCTCCTTACTTCATTCACAGTCAGAAAAGAAAGCCCTTTAGTTCTTGTTACATTGTTCTCATAAAGGATCTTGGATGCTATAGATGGTGAATAAGTGCTTGTTTACTTTTTGTCCTCTGACTGCATTGTTTCTCATGAAAGGATTATAAGTCATGGAAGAGAAGTACCACAATGCATGACATCCAGTAGGCATCTATAGAAAAGGTATAGGTATCTCTCAGAAAAGAAGTATTTCCTAAC
>VXAB01004369.1:9055-61811 GCA_013399175.1 Odontophorus gujanensis
CACACGCGCACAACTCAGACTTGCACTCACACACTCACACGCACACACACTCTTTGTCACACACACGCACTCACACAAACTCACACTTTACACTCAGTTTCACACACACACATTTTAATCACACACTCAGTCTCCCACTCATGCAGTCTACACACGCTCACACAATCTCACACTCACTCACACACACATGCATACTCAGACACGCACTTACTCTCACACTTACACATTCACAATCACACTCGTGCACACATACACTCAGACTCACACTTGCTCACAGTCACACACAGACTCACACACTCCTACTCACACTCATACACACACTTGCGCACACACTCAGTTACACTCACACTTACACTCAGACGCTCACACACACACTCTCAGACTCACACTCATGCACTCACACACTTGGATGCACACACACACAGTCACTCTCAGACTCACGCACACACTCTCACACACGCTCAGACTTGCACGCACACTCATGCACACACACAGAGACGCACTCAGACTTGCACTCTCACTCAGACACATGCACANCGCACACACAAACTTACACGCAGTAGTACACGCACACTGTCACTCTCACTCACTCCTGCACAGTCACACACACGCGCACAACTCAGACTTGCACTCACACAGACTCACACGCACACACACTCTTTGTCACACACACGCACTCACACAAACTCACACTTTACACTCAGTTTCACACACACACATTTTAATCACACACTCAGTCTCCCACTCATGCAGTCTACACACGCTCACACAATCTCACACTCACTCACACACACATGCATACTCAGACACGCACTTACTCTCACACTTACACATTCACAATCACACTCGTGCACACATACACTCAGACTCACACTTGCTCACAGTCACACACAGACTCACACACTCCTACTCACACTCATACACACACTTGCGCACACACTCAGTTACACTCACACTTACACTCAGACGCTCACACACACACTCTCAGACTCACACTCATGCACTCACACACTTGGATGCACACACACACAGTCACTCTCAGACTCACGCACACACTCTCACACACGCTCAGACTTGCACGCACACTCATGCACACACACAGAGACGCACTCAGACTTGCACTCTCACTCAGACACATGCACAGACTCACTCACTCACTTAGACTCACCCACACTTACCACTCTGACTCACCCACACTCACACACATGCACACACTCAGATTCATGCGCACACTCATGCATGCACACACACAGATTCAGACTCACATAGTCACACTCTCACACTCAGACGCAAACGCACATGCACAAACTCACCCTTACACACAGACCTCACACTCAGACTGACAGTCACCCACACTTACCAGACTCACACACACTCACAAACACACTAAGCTCAGACTCATATGCACTCAGACTCACCCACACTTACTCCTCACACTCAGACTTGCACACACAGTCGCACTCTCACACTCAGACTCATATGCACACTCAGACTCATACACACTCATACCCACTCGTCACACTCATACACATGCTTACATGCACAGTCATTCTCACACACGCACAGACTCACTTACACACAGTCACACTCATGCTCAGATTCACACTCACACAAACTCACAGTCTTACAGACTCGTACGTGCACGCACACTCAGACTCATACGCAAACATGCACACACATACTTGTACACACCTCACTTGGGCTCACACGCACACACGCTCAGGCACATACTCTTACACACCACAGTCTCACACTCACACACACACTCAGGCTCACGCACACACGCTCAGGCACATACTCTTACACACCACAGTCTCACACTCACACACACACTCAGGCTCACGCACACTCACGCAGTCACACAGACTCACACTCACACTCTCAGACACCTACAGTCACACATGCACACACGCACTTGCGTCTCACTCGCTCACATGCACTCGTTCAGTCTCACACTCAGATACTCACACTCATGTACACTGTCACACACAGTTGCACGCACATTCACTCACAAGCGTACACTCACATATGCACACTCATGCAGTCACACACTCATGCACACGCTCACATTCACCCATTCTCACACATGCACACTCGCAGACCTAGTCACACACAGATCACAGACATGCACACACCTAAACGTGCACTCACACTCACTCACACTTACACGCTCTCACACATGCACACAGTCACACACACTGACTCACATGCAAACACAGACTCGTACACATGCTCAAACACACATGCACACTCACACTCATATGCATGCACACACTCTCACATGCACACATGCACACTTACTCTCTCATACATGTGCACACGTGCAGTCACACACTGACACACACACTCTCACACACATACATGCACAAAGGACAAATACAGCCGATTTATGTCTGTTTTAGAACCATAAGTTTGTTTTTTTGCAGCGGTGTTGTGGTGGTGCAGGAGTAAGTCATGACCGCGGAGTGCTGATTTCGAGTGCTCCTCATTGGGGCTTCTGTCTATTTCTGGTGCATCCAGGACTCCTGGTGATTTCAGCCAGAGCTGGAAGCAGTGTGGGAGTGATCAGCAGTGTGCCAGATGGCCGTGTGTTACTTACCAGGTTAAATGTCAAGTGTATTTTTTTCAGTGGGCTTCAGAATAAGAAAGAAACAGATAAAAAGCTATTTCTTAATCTCTGTTAGTAGTTGTTGTGGCAGCTTGCAATGTAGGGTGTGTGCTGTTGATCCTTTTGAGAACGTGAAAATTGTGAGGAGTGTTTTGTTTATAATTTCTACATATATTTCTAATACCTGAAAGGGAAAGAAAAATCACTGTATAGTAAAGCTGTAATTGCAGTAGCAACAGAAATAACTGCTTGTTAAGAAAATGGGGTACTTCACAACAGTACAATTGTTTTATCAGAAATACTTATCCTTCAGAAATTCCTGCAGAGCAGCTGTGAGGTGGCTGATGGCTGCTTCAGTTTTTTGTATTTAGATGTAACTGCAAACCAGCTGTGATGACAAATTGCTTATTTNTCACCCACACTTACCACTCTGACTCACCCACACTCACACACATGCACACACTCAGATTCATGCGCACACTCATGCATGCACACACACAGATTCAGACTCACATAGTCACACTCTCACACTCAGACGCAAACGCACATGCACAAACTCACCCTTACACACAGACCTCACACTCAGACTGATAGTCACCCACACTTACCAGACTCACACACACTCACAAACACACTAAGCTCAGACTCATATGCACTCAGACTCACCCACACTTACTCCTCACACTCAGACTTGCACACACAGTCGCACTCTCACACTCAGACTCATATGCACACTCAGACTCATACACACTCATACCCACTCGTCACACTCATACACATGCTTACATGCACAGTCATTCTCACACACGCACAGACTCACTTACACACAGTCACACTCATGCTCAGATTCACACTCACACAAACTCACAGTCTTACAGACTCGTACGTGCACGCACACTCAGACTCATACGCAAACATGCACACACATACTTGTACACACCTCACTTGGGCTCACACGCACACACGCTCAGGCACATACTCTTACACACCACAGTCTCACACTCACACACACACTCAGGCTCACGCACACACGCTCAGGCACATACTCTTACACACCACAGTCTCACACTCACACACACACTCAGGCTCACGCACACTCACGCAGTCACACAGACTCACACTCACACTCTCAGACACCTACAGTCACACATGCACACACGCACTTGCGTCTCACTCGCTCACATGCACTCGTTCAGTCTCACACTCAGATACTCACACTCATGTACACTGTCACACACAGTTGCACGCACATTCACTCACAAGCGTACACTCACATATGCACACTCATGCAGTCACACACTCATGCACACGCTCACATTCACCCATTCTCACACATGCACACTCGCAGACCTAGTCACACACAGATCACAGACATGCACACACCTAAACGTGCACTCACACTCACTCACACTTACACGCTCTCACACATGCACACAGTCACACACACTGACTCACATGCAAACACAGACTCGTACACATGCTCAAACACACATGCACACTCACACTCATATGCATGCACACACTCTCACATGCACACATGCACACTTACTCTCTCATACATGTGCACACGTGCAGTCACACACTGACACACACACTCTCACACACATACATGCACAAAGGACAAATACAGCCGATTTATGTCTGTTTTAGAACCATAAGTTTGTTTTTTTGCAGCGGTGTTGTGGTGGTGCAGGAGTAAGTCATGACCGCGGAGTGCTGATTTCGAGTGCTCCTCATTGGGGCTTCTGTCTATTTCTGGTGCATCCAGGACTCCTGGTGATTTCAGCCAGAGCTGGAAGCAGTGTGGGAGTGATCAGCAGTGTGCCAGATGGCCGTGTGTTACTTACCAGGTTAAATGTCAAGTGTATTTTTTTCAGTGGGCTTCAGAATAAGAAAGAAACAGATAAAAAGCTATTTCTTAATCTCTGTTAGTAGTTGTTGTGGCAGCTTGCAATGTAGGGTGTGTGCTGTTGATCCTTTTGAGAACGTGAAAATTGTGAGGAGTGTTTTGTTTATAATTTCTACATATATTTCTAATACCTGAAAGGGAAAGAAAAATCACTGTATAGTAAAGCTGTAATTGCAGTAGCAACAGAAATAACTGCTTGTTAAGAAAATGGGGTACTTCACAACAGTACAATTGTTTTATCAGAAATACTTATCCTTCAGAAATTCCTGCAGAGCAGCTGTGAGGTGGCTGATGGCTGCTTCAGTTTTTTGTATTTAGATGTAACTGCAAACCAGCTGTGATGACAAATTGCTTATTTCCTGTTAGTGTGGAACAATTTATGACAGAGTGCTGTGAATGTTGCTTTAGCTGTACGTCACACTGCTGCATCAGCTAACTGCTGGCCTCGTGCAATACATGTGCAAGAAACAAGGTGGGATAGTGTTAGCATGTCTTTCTGTTATGCAGAAGGCGTGGCTGTAAGGCTTCTTGTGTTACTGCATGTAAACCTCTGGAGACTTCTCCACTGATTAATTTACCAAAGCTAGCCTGAAATAATATTAAACCCGTGTTGTCTCTGTAGCACAGACTAGCTCAGTATTGCTACTATCAGCATATTGCCTCAGAAGGTTGTACCACAAATATGGGTTGTAGACACTAAGTAGAATTAATGAGCTGTTGCCTAGTTAAACATTAAAGAGCAGTTACAAATGACCTGGAATACAGCGAAGGCAGAATTATAAATGTTCCGGGACAGCTAGTAAATAAACTCATTTTTAAGAAATCTCCAGGTAGAAAAGAAGGTGTTTTTTCAAAAGGTTGTTTCTGTTTTAGCAGTAGAAAGCAGTAAGAGCAAGTTGAGCTAGAATTGCAAGTGAAGCCACTGTGAAAGTGTACTTCCGTGATAAAATGCTCGTCTTGGGGTAGCTGTAAGCTCATATGATTTCCTAAATGTTGTGCCACGCTGGCTGATTGGCTGTTTCCCCATAAAAAGAGATCCCTGCCCACTCTCTCCTCAGGCACCAAAGATGTCAGCAGCGCTAATACCTGAATCAACAAACGCAGCTGTGGATATCTCTGGTCTCTGCCTGTATCCATATTAGTGCTCTTTCAAGTTGAGGGCTTTGTGAAAATGCTTTCATAATGACAAAGAGCGCCATGGCAGAAAAGCTTCAGTTGTGCTGCAGGCCTTGGGGCGGCAGGATTCAGCATGTGACCTGTGCTCCTGCTTTGTAACCAAATGAATCACGCTGTGCACAAGACTGGGACATAAATAATTAAAGGTAGCACTTTTCTTCACTTGATCCTGCACGTCTCGGTCTCTGCTGCTAGATGTGGAAGGCAGCTGGGTGAATTCAGGCTGCAGAGAAACAGTGGAAGAAATCAAATACTTTCAGTACTGTTTTATCGGTCCAGCAGGCACAGCTCAGTAAGCACACAGAGAAGTGTGAAGCCTGTGAGCTGCGTCATACAGCTCAGTGAAGTTAAGCAGCGTGCTGAATTGGGGACAGATGGCTTGACAGAGTTTATTAGAGATCGATTCCCAAGTTGCACAGCCATCTTCCTTTGTAGCAGTGATTTCATTGTTTTAAGAAAGGAAAAGGACTTCCTCTCTGCCAGACAAGAAAGGTCACCTGTAGCTAAGAAAAATACCGTCTTCTCTTTTGTCGTTTGAAGAAATTGTTGCTTCCTTAAGGTTTCTACTTCAGTATTTATGCAGGTGCTTTCTTTGAGGTTCTCCGCTGCCATTGTTGTCACTATCAAACTCCCTTTTCCCTCCTGTTTCTGGCATCAAGCGCAGTGAACTAAATACAGTTTATGCTTCTGACTTTGTGAAATGAACACTTCAGCACCTGTTGCTTTTTCCCAACAGGCTGACTTAAACTGCAATATCCAAGATGATACAGGAGCGTTTTATGGAGTCACCAGTCAGTATGAGAGCTCAGAAAACATGACAATCACCTGCTCCACCAAAGTCTGCTCCTTTGGAAAGCAAGTAGTAGAAAAAGTAGAGGTGGGTATTGGGATGTGCTGTGGTGAGTCTCCAGTTCCTTTCGATTTTTACTTACGCTATTCCTGCCTTCCTGTAGTGCTTCCTAGAAGAGTGTTTTCCTTCCCAGGAATGTTTGGGTCTGTTGTAAATCACTGTGTGTCCAGTGACACTTCAGTATATAAAATTCTAGTTACTTCTTGCTTTGGAATCCATCTCCACCGTGTCTGTGGCAGCCTTCAGCGTGCAGCTGGCATCGGTGCCACGTCCTCTGTCACAGCAGAGAAGCGTTGAAGGAAAAATGCTTTTGGGTCCCATTTCCAATTGCTCATCCAACCACGTGGCCTGTTGGAACAGTTCTGCAATGACAAAGGATAGTTGTCTGTTTTTCTTTACCACCTATGGTTATCATATGCGCAGAAGGGCATAATTTCCATGGTCACCAGTAGCTTTTGAATGGAAAGATGAATGTTTTCTAACTCGCAAAGGCCTTCGTTTATTTCTGACTTTTCCTTTCGGAGCTCCAAACTGTATGGTGTGGTCAGGTAGAAACCCACGTCTGTTGCATGCAAAATAGTTTTTGTATGGCAGTTAGCTTACAGCTGCAGGTTGAGCATTTGGTAGGTGTATTGGCCACCACTCATGTCCTCCTTTATACCACGTAAGCTACTCCAAAAGTGACACCTTCTAATTATTTCTATGGCAAACACAACAGATACATAGAACAATATTTGCAAGCGTCAGTGAATGTTAGTGAGCACCACTTTTCCACATGGAGAAATTCAGTGACACCCCTTTGCTTCATCCACATTTCCATGTCACTCACCGTTGTGTCAGAGAGCCCCTCTGCTGCCAGCTGTCACACAGCAACAACGTGTAATGGTTTGGCAGGGAAGTTCCACTTCTGTTACCATCCCAACAATATCTGCCATAAGCCAATATCATAAAACAGGAGGCAAACCAAGAAATCCCACCAATGAGTGAAGACCTCCTCCAGACCCTGTGAGCCACTGCAGTATAAATCAGTCTGTTTTTCTTCTGACTGTCGCCTTGCATTTTTATGTAATTTACAAGTTGCCTATTAAATCATGCAGTAATATACAGCTATGTTTACATGTATATATTTATACATAAATACATAAGCGTAATTCTGCTCTTTACAGCTGTTTGTTTCAGAAGCTGCTGCAAAATCAATCACATCAAATCTCATCACAACTTTTCCACTTAATTCATTTTGAATGGATTTGGGTTTAGTGTGTGTAATCTTCTTCCCAGTTCTTAATTCACAGGTTGGAGAACAAATTGTGATATAACAATTACTGGCCTTTGAATTTGTAGCAAGACACTGTGTAGCACAGGTGGGAGTGTGGGTGTTTGTGTGGCTAAACCAACCTTCTCTGTCTTCTGTATACACAAATAAAACACAAATGTATTCATGGTTATGATCTTTCTGAAGTGACATACTTGTAACACTTATTTTTTTTTTTAGACTGAATATGCAAGGTTTGAGAACGGCCGATTTGTGTACAGAATAAATCGCTCTCCAATGTGTGAATATATGATCAACTTCATACACAAGCTGAAGCATTTACCAGAGAAATACATGATGAACAGCGTGTTGGAAAACTTTACAATTTTGTTGGTATGTATTCATTCTTTATTTTTCATCTTTAGACTTCTCTCAGGCATTGTATGGCTTGCTTATCGTGCAGTATTTAGAACCAGTTTCCAAATCCCTTAGTCATGTTTCTTACTAAACAAATAATCTCACTGACTTCAGAATATTACCCTTGGAATCATGTGCTGTAGAAGCTGAGGATGAAAAGGATAACTGGCTGAGAACATGACCAAACCTCTCTGTTATTTTCCAGATATTCAGCTTACTGCTCTTATTTTTTAATTCGAGACTCTATTTGGTTTTTGTAGAGAGCTTGAGGCAGTAACCTGGAACCATCCCATCCATCTAATGTGTTCTCACTGAGATGGCAGTTATAATACTGCAAATGTCAGTAGTGTTAATTAGTTTTTGGGCCAGGAAATCATGCAGTAATGGTGAGGATACGCCCAACAGGTGATCTAAAGCATGAAGAATGGTCTGTGTACTAGCCTTTAAGCCAGTGTCATGCAGCTACCCTGCTTTTTCAGCGTGGCTTTGCAGAGTTGTTTTTAATGTGTTCCTATTGCATTTAGAGCCGCGCAGCACTGCTGCCGCCATAGGATTCAGCCAGTGCGTGAGTGAGGGGTGTGTTCAGCACAGCTGCCTTTTGGTAAATAAACATGAGGGGACAAGGGCACACTGGTTTCTCTTTACTGAATTGGGCTGAATTTGGTGTGGGTTGAGGAACAACAAGCCGATCAAGCAGCCAGGGTGGAACAAATCTCCATGACCTCGTGTTGGGAGCCTCTGCTGTGCAAGTGCAGGCACAGGGGTCATTTTGAGAGAGGACATTTCAAACAGTGACATTTAAACGTTGCCTAAATTTAACCAATTGTTTGTTTCTTCTTTTGGCTCTGGTGTTTTCCAGTTTGTAACATATTGTCTACCTCTTCCTTCCTCTCAACTAGGTTGTAACGAACAGGGATACACAAGAAACCCTACTCTGCATGGCTTGTGTATTTGAAGTGTCGAACAGTGAACATGGAGCACAGCATCATATCTACAGGCTTGTAAAGGACTGAGCAGTTATTTATATATACAGTTCATTTCACTTCTTTATCAAAACACAGACTGTAAACCTCAACACTAAGTGGCAGTGCCTCTGGCCCAACTTTCACCCACATTTTTCTAAATCCTGTTTTAGTGAGTCATTTTTAATGTGTTCATATATAATTGTAGCTGTGAAATTCTGGTACAGTTGTAAAAATTATTTCTAAAACTAAGTGTTCTTCAAATTTGTAAACCGCAGTTCTTTGGGAAGACTGTATTTAAGAACCTAATGCCTCTGTCTGTGGAGGCCTATTTTTAATTCTGATAGAAAAATGTTTGACAGAGCATTTGCCATGGGGACAAACTGACAGCGTTTATAAGAATTTTGTTTTTTTTTTTCCAACACAAAATATTTGTTTTACAATGCAAGTGAAATTGAAATGAACCTTTAGCTATAACTGTAAATGAGTACACAAAGTTAATTACCTTTATAGAATTATCTTTGTAACTAATTAGGGTGGAAGATATGGACAAGTATAATTCACTAAATTATTTTTTAAAATGAAACGTTTTTCTGTTTGAAACCAAATGAAAAAATATAGCCTTAAGAAAGCTTGTTAAAAAACAGACAGGTCCTAAAATTAGGCAAATTTTGTATTTTTTTCTCAATGCTAAAACTAATCTTCTAATCCATTAAACTTTCAAACAGGTATTGCAGAGAAAGAAAACATCATCCCTTACCCCTAACGTAACTAGTGTATTTTAAAAGATTATAAAGTTGTATTGTACTAATATGAAAATTTGATTATTTAATGAAAAGAAGATGGCTCATTTTGCAATAAGTAGGTAAATACTGAAGATTTAGACTCACATTATATGTAGTCTTGTGTGTGCAGTTATATTTTATATGGACAACTATGTTTTCTAGTTAAGTTGAGTGAATAACTTGCAACTGAAATTAACAGATAAATGGAAACAACTGACATTGCTACAGCATTGAGTAATTTGTAAACTGAAAGCAAAACACTAAAGTGTTTGAGAGAAGAATGCATCTGAAAGGATCAGCAGCTTTAATATCTATGAGATGCTAGAAAATCACAACCAGTATCAGGCAAAGAAGTTTGGAAAGCGGAGATTTTTTTTTCTCCTCTTCCTTTTTATCATGGTGCTCTAACACCTCTCTCCAGTTCTCCTTCTGGTTCCTACTTGCAAAGACCTTACCTGAAACAAACACGTACGTACCACGTGGGTTCTGATGTCCCTTTCACATCTGGATGTGATAGTATTCATCCTTCTGCTATATCAGGGAAGACTCCAGGAACTGAAGTGCAGCTGGAGATATTTTAATACTGTGCAGATTCCAAACAAGAATGTGGGCGTGAATGATTATCTGAGGTACGCACATGTCAGAAAAGTATTCTCATTCTTCCTACCTAAGCCAGAGTGTTCCTCAGCTTCTTTTCTTCTGCACACCCAGCACTGTCCTTCAGCTGCCCAGGCAGCAGTTGTTTCAGCAGGTGCTCTGGGCCAGCAGCGGTTCCTTGCAAAACATTTGTCTGAAAGGCTCAGGCCTGCTTGGCCAAGCACAAGCCACCTTAAAGGTCAGTCATGAGGTATCAGCACAGGGCGTTCTTGGGAAGGTCTTTTGCAGCTCTGAGTCAAAGAAGTTAACATTTAACAGCTCCCTCCTCACTGCCCTTTATGTGCCCGTGCATGATTTATGTCTAGAATTTATTCCTTGGCAATAGTGCTGTAATCTGTGAGAAAGTCTCAATTTCTGGATTTTTTTAAATTGTATTGTACTCTGTTAGAATCGCCAATTGTTGGAGTAACTCGATCAGAATATCTCTTAGACACAGTAGTGGATTGTTGTGGACTCGTGATACAAATATATGAGGAGAAGGGAGACTGTTTAAATTCCTCAGCCTTCTGCTGACCTACCTCTAGAAGGTGGATGATTGCTGTGACGTCTAGCTGTGGATATTAGGGCTGATGATCTTTCAGTTTATAATCTGTGAACAGAACAGTGAAATATGTCCATGGTAAGGTCTCTTAACACTCATTTTTAACACTAACAATCACATCAGGAAAAGCACTGCATTGTAACAGCCTAACGGTAGCCCTTTATTCTAAGCACTTGGTGTTACAAGTCAAAAACTACTTTTTTGTTTTATTTTGTTCTAAAGTTGTCTTTTATTTAGGGTTTGAATTGTGGTTTTGGTGATTTTTTGTTTTACTTACAAGCAAACTCTTTGAGGCGTATCAAGTATGTAAGTCAATTTGCAAAACCAGGTACAGTTTTTTTAATAGAATCTGGCACACTACATACGTCGTAACTATAGGGTATAAAAAGTCACAATGTTTATTGGTGTTCACATAGGTAATATTAAAGAAACTACTTCCTTCATCTTTTCTTTACACTTCTGTAAATGATCCATACCCTGTATATGTTAATTCTTAAAAGCCTTAATTCTTCAACTGTTCAGTGTGTGGTGTGTAGTCCAACAGGCTGCCTGTAAACTGTGAGCTCTTTTGTAAGCTGGAAGTATTTATCTTGTTACTGTTACTTTTTGTAGGAATCTTTTAATTGAGAGCTGCCAAAGCATTACAGTATGCAGTGCCTTAGCGTTATATTAGAAATACCTTTAGCCTCTTAACATAAATTTGATACGTTGTTTTATTAATTGGTTCCATTTTTAAATAAACTGTATTTTTCCCCGCAGAAAAAGCTCCTTGACTACTTGGTCTAAACCAACCCTCAGTACAAGTCAGTCCCATCGCTACGCAATTCAGTGTCTATACCAAAAGGAAAGGTTACAGATTCATAGTTCTCCGTGAAAAGTGAATTGTATTAATAATGCTGCCTTTTAAAATTTCATGACCAAATAATTAATTGTGACTCTTCTGCACTCTAGCATGAAAGTGCCTTTGGTTTGAAATTCCAGCTTAGAAAAGTGCTGCCATAATAATGACAATTTGTAGAGAGACCAAAAATATGTAGTTATCACCGTAATGCCTTTGGTTTATTGGAATAAGTTGAAACTACAGGCCTCCATTCACAAAAGAGCACCATTTATAGCAAGGTAATTTTGCTAACGATCAACCTGCTGGAGAATAATGTACTGTTTGCCGTTTCTGACAGCACTACAAACCAACAACTGATTTGTCTATTACAGAGAAATGAAAATGGTTCACATTTATATTCTCTTCATCCAGCTGTGTATCTGCATAATGAGATCCACGTACTGCAGAATTTCAGATAGTGGACAAATGTGGCTTCATTGTTCTCCTCTAATAATGTTTCAGTGTCTGTGAGGATTTTTTGTTTAGATGGAAGACTTTGTTTACAAAACTGTGCATGCTGAAGGTCAGATGCATAAAACAAGATGAAAATGGAGAACAGACAAGAGGTAGGGTAAACATGATCATGTGTTTTTAAGCATTGAACTGTTAAGTGTGAGTGTTGTGAATGAAGGTGCTGTTGCAGAAACTCTGGCCAGCACTGCTCAAAACACAGGGTTACTTTGTTTTGTTTTTCTCCTATAGGGTGTCTTGGTAGAAAAAAATTAGCTCCTCTTAAAAATGTGTCTGTATTTGATATCTTCTGTGAACGGGGGCCGTACTGTGTACACTATAACTAAAACTGATGGGAAGAGGAGCAAGATTTTAAGAAAAAGACGTTAGAAAGAACAAATATCAGCAAAACCAAAAGCTGTCAGAGGGATTATATAGTTGTGAATACAATTTTAACTTGATTTTTAAAGTATTTGATGAAATCTAAGATTAACTTTTTATATATAGAAATATTGTGACACTGTGTGGTAAATATTGTGATAATTCAAATTCCCTGTCTCCAAAATACTATTTTTGTTAATCCTTCAAGGTCTAAATCTCACTTACCTCTGTAAGACAAGTAATCCCGTTGAATTTGATGAGACTGAGGTAGGGCAAAGACGATTTCTCCCCGCAAGTGGAGCATATATTTTCAGTTATTACCAAACATTTCAGTCTTACTAATCTGTATTTGTGGTAAAGTACACTTTTGTCTCATTAAAATAAGCATAATGGTACCATTTGGGGCTGTTAAAAATTGCTACTAGCAAGTGTAGTTTTACTTACTTGAATTCCAAAATGATATTATTTAGGTACTGCACCACTATTTTGAAGGAATTGCAGATATCATGCCTGTTTCTCACGTTCCCTTTCTATTGCAGCTACAGCTCAGTAAGGTTGGCAGTAGCTTCTTCCGTTAAAACCTCCAACGGTGTAGGCTATTTTAAGTAATGAAGGGTGTACATTACTGTTGAATGTAAGTAACTGGCCAGTTCAAGGCAGATACAACATTTGACATACTAATCTGTATCTATTTATTTTTCCACTGCAGCTCCTGGGCATACTTGCTTTGGAAGCGGTTCCCCTTAACACTTTTCCTGGATCATTCATACTGAGAAATATTTTCTCAATTCCTTACTTGACCCGTACTGATCCACATACCTGGTCAAACAGCAGATGTGATAACAGAGTCCAGTTTTGTACTTTTCTCAGGATGATCTATTTTCCCCCCACCTCTCTTTCATAACAAGATGCTTAGCCCCTAAAAAAGATCAAGGCTGGATAATTCAAAATACAAAACACACTCTGGAGATGTTCATCTTTTAACTTTTCAGGTCATTCTTGCTGAGATCATGTAATTAATTTAGTGTGTAAATTAAATCTTAAATGCACTCAGTTGACAAAAAGGAGACAGATCCCTGTTACCTCCTTTCAGAATATGTGTTTTTGTTTTCGTTTTGTTTTATGGGCCTCTTTGATTCAGGCTCATGACTGCAGACAAAAAATACAATACGTGCCTGAAAAAGAAAGACAAGAGAATTTTATAACATTGAAAACCTGAATAGCCTTTAATTCTTCAGTACATTTTATGTAAAACAGGTTGGGGTTTTGTTTTGTTCGGATTTTTTTGTTTGTTATTTTTTGTTTTGTTTTTTTTGTTTCTGGTTTTGTTTTGTTTTTTTCTTTGCCATGTGCATTTGTTCACATTTGTAAATGACTTAATGGAATTCTCACTTTATGTTTATTTGTGTAATGTGTATAAAATGGGTTTGTGACTTAAGCATATTCATATATGGTCAGTGGTTACTTTAATATTGTACTGCTGCTGGTAACTTTTGATGTAGAACTTGCCTTTTGATGATAAAGTACCTCTAGGTTAGACAGGGAGGGAAGGCTCTTTGGAAAAAAATGAACGTTCTCCAATGTTTTCTTAACATATTTGCAGAAGCTTTCAAAAGGAGTTTCAGTCAAACCTCTTGGCAGTACAGTATTCTTGTATTTGTTATTGTCTGTGTGTAGGTACTGGTACCTTTTTTTGTTTAAAATGTTTTAAGTGTTGGCTTTAAAGTGAATTTATCTTTAGTATGATAGTAATATGAAAATTATAGGTTTTGTGTGCAGAGAATTTTTTTATAAAGTGCTTTGTAAAAAAAAAAAAAATGTATTCTAGCTTTCGCGGTACATATGTGTGATAACTTTAATATCCATGACAGTTAAGTGCAATTATTTCATCACTCTAAAAATGCTATTTTTGTGTCGGTTACTGCAGGTGTTTTCATGTCTTTGCAAAGTGACACATTTTGATGCCTTCTTGATAAAGTGGTAGAATTTTTGTAGCTTTCTAGAAACTTTGTATTCATACAGTATCGATTGAAAATAAAGAAAATGAAAGTGTTTTGTGCATTTATCTTAATCTCATACATCAGTCTATTAATGGTGGGTGCGACTTTCAAAAGCACTTAAAGTAGCACAAGACCAGACTTGTAGAAATATCTGTGAACCTACCTATAGGTGCAGATGGACATCCAGCACGAATCTGTAGGGATGGCACATCTGGAGGCTGCTCCAAGTGAGTCCGTGTGCTTTCCAGAGCTCTGGCTTCTAGAACTTACAAAAAAACCCAAGGAACAAGTATTTTAAAACAAAATTTAAACCATTCTGTTTAAATGAGAAAAGCCGCCCAACCCCCTATATGCCAGAAGCAGGAATGATCTATTCAAAATCTTACATAATAAACAGTATCAAATACATCATTCACATGACAACAAGAACTGACAAGAACAGAGTAGTTAACTGGGGTTGTGGTGAAAGAAAAAAGAGAGTAAAGGGGAAATATGCTGTATCAACTGGAGTCAGTGGGAACATGACCAGGACTTGGGGGTGGGGGGAAAGGTACATCTGGCTCATCTTCTCCTCAAAAGGAGAGCAGCGGCTTTTGAATAAGCCACATCTCCCCTCCCACACACCCCAGTTCTCCTTTTGGATGGCAGATGTTCCATTGCCATTTTTAAAATGCCACCAGAGCTCACCCTGTGTGGGAGATGAATGGGTTGAGAACAACACGCAGACATGGTCTGTTTTGACCCTGTTTTCGCTTCTTTGTTCCCCATTAAGTATATGGCTTCAGCACTTTGAAGTAGGTTAGCTGTTTCAGAAGAAGCAACTCGTTCCTTAATTAAGGTTCCATATCTTAATTAATTTAGGTTAAAAACCATAAACCTGCTACCTTTGGGAAAAATGCCATGCAGCATTTCAAATTGGCAGTCCCAGTGCAACATCGTGCCATCCGCGCACTCACCAACTACCTTCAGCAGACACAAGACACAATCACCTCTCCCTACTTAAGCAGAGTCTAGCTTACACGATTACAGCATCATGGTCACAGGACGAAGAAGACAGACCAGTTGCTGTGTGCTGTTTTATGAAGCGCTGCACAATGAGCTCTAAGTAGGCCACTGACTTCTTGTCTGCTTTTTTTTTTTTTCTTCCCCCTCCCACCCCCTCAAGATGCAGCCAGTTTGACAATAGAGACACAGAACACGTTTAATGCTCACTAAACCAGGAGTAAAAGGACAGTTCAGAGCTCAGCAGTGTGTTAGCAGATGTCTGTAGCTCCCCACACACTGTTCTAGCTGTTCATCCCAACCCTGCGCTTTCACAGCCTTACTATTGTTGTCTGGGGCCCTTTGAGAGAGAGAAGCAGCTGAACAATCTGTCACACCAAACAGCAGTAGCTTAGCAGTGTTCGTAAATGATTACTACCTCGTAGAGAGGTGTTACACTCAATTGGCTAATGGTTGTAAATTGTTATATGATTGCTGTTGTTTTGTGAGAGCTGGAGCTGTACTGGAGACACTGGAGGCATGATAGAGGTGGGAAAGGCAGGAGGGAGTGGATGGAGAGTGCATGAGGAGAAGATCAAAAAGGACAATTGTAGAAACCCAGAGTGCAAGTGGGTAAAAATAAAAATAAGGTAAAATAAAAAAATAAAGGAATATTATTTTCCAAAGAAAATGAAAATCTGAGCAAAGAATAAAATAGTAAGAAAGGATGAAACAACGAAGCTAGTTTCAAGACCAATAAAAACAAAAATTCCATCAGAAGAAGAGAGATCTAAAACTAAAAAGGCGACAACAAACATTCACCTTAGAATACACCTAAATTGCTGCTTATTTGTCCTTCCTATTACTGGGACATACAAGATCATGCAGTCCAACTGTCCACCTATCACCAACAGTTCTCACTAAACCACGTCCCTCAGCACAACATCTAAACATTCCTGGAACACCTCCAGGGTTGGTGACTCCACCACCTCCCTGGGTGCTAGTAAGGATGGTGGTTGGAGCATTCAGATCAAATGGTGCTAGAGCTGTCTTATGTCTTTTTTTCATTCCTCTCACAGTTCAGAAAGGACTCTAATTTGCTACTCCTGCTTACCTCGCATTGCACCTTAATGCTTTGCTTTCTAGACCCCTAGCAGAGACAGAAAATGCAGAGACTTACTTGCTGTTCAAACAGCGTGGAGCTGCACATGCAGCCAACCTTGCCAACACACTACAAACTGATTTCTTTTCCTGTCCCAAACCTGTAAGTTTATTAGACGTATTTAAAGATCCTTCTCATTTTTTTTTTATTGGCAGAGTCTAAAGAATAAGTTTTTTTCCCAGACTTTTAAAAATTCCTTTCTGCTAAGATCATATATTCTCTGCAGTATTATCAGAGAAATGATTTTTTCCAAGGTCCTAGTCTTCTCTTCCACCTGTGGTGTTGAACTTCATAGTTAACATTACACTTGGCAAGATGTCTAAGAACTGCATTCAGACCTGTAACCGTTTCCTTTGGTACACTATGAGAACACTTCCTTTTCGATGCAGCTCTGCATCAATTGGAGGGTAGGGTTACCCATGTCTTCTTCATGCTTGGCCTTGCCATTAGTGTTAAAACTGAACCCACATATGACCAACTCAGACAATGAAGTACTAAGATCAGCTGTGTTGCACACACATTGAACCACTCCACAGCACAGAGAATTTGATTACTTGTTCATAAAATATTTGCACTGGTTTTACTTCAACTATATTGTATTTTTAATAGGTTTTAATCTAAGCTTTGCCATCAGAACACCACAATGGATAGAAACTTGGCAGTACAGTCCACCTCCACGGTTGCCAGCAATAACATGGCAGCCACAACACCAGTTGCACAAGGGCGGGCATTCCCCTATCTCCACCAACGATCTCCTTGAGGGTGGTGGTGGTGAGTAATGTCTGGGAGGTGCCCCGAGACTCCCTCCTCAGTGGCAGGTTCTGGATAACTGCACAGGAGCAGGTAGCCAGGCACAGCACCAAGCACACTCAGCCTTTAGGAGATGACCTGCTAGCTGCAGGCACAGCATGACAAGTCAGTTTTACTCATTGGCACATGCCTCCTGATCAGCAAAAAGAACAGAATGGTGTGAAGGCAGTGAACTAGCACGTACACAACTGTGGTATCAGCCTAGCATTTGTCCGTACAAGCCAGATGTCTTTCCATTAAGAACATCAGCATCAGTGCTGGAAGTAGTCCTAAGGTAATGGCTACTGCAAGAGAACAAGCCTTAATGGCTCAAGAGCCACAGACAGGAGACGAACAGGGCGGCTCCAGGCGGTCAGGCAGGCTCTGCCCGTGTCCTGCCAGTGTGGTTTCTCAGTTTAGGGGGAGTTGAGAAGAGAATCTATGCCTGCAAATGGCAGCACCAATGGGATAGTACAGGCACAGTGGAGAAAGTCAGCTTGAAGGTACTTGGAAAGGAAGCATTAGGCATGGGGACTAGCCATCATCTGGGGATGAAGCTGATGAAGCAGGAGATACAGGGCAAAGGCTGTTTCAGAGAACTGCATTAAAGTCTTTCCATTATCTCTGGTCAGACATGTTAAAAAGACACAGACAAAAGTCAGCACTAATCAACTAAATGCAGCTGGATAAGTATCAATGAAAGCGAAATGAACCCAGAGAACCAAACAAGTATACAGGCAAGTATACAGGCTGCTCATAAATATGGCCTATATCTGGTAGGGAGATGCTGAGTGGTGGAAGGGGACACAAACATCAAGCAGTTCCCGAAATAATGAAAAAAAAAACCCACAACACGAATCAAGCACAGAGCTCCGTGTGTTCAGGTAGCTGAAAAACTGAGAGCGACCATAGTCAAAAGTTACAGCAAAACTAGGCTATACTCAGGTGTGCTACAAGATGCATGGGAAACCTGTGGATGCAGCAGAAGTTGGATTTACAGATAAGATAGATCTGGGAGGGTGGGTGTGGAGAGTTCAAGGTCAGGGCTGCCAACAGGTTCACCTAGAGGGAGGGAGATGGGAGGTAGGAAAAGCAGGGAGAGAAAAGCCATGGAAGAAGAGCTGCACAAAAGAGACCTGTGAAATGTCCTGGCAGCTCCAGCAACCAGCTTTTCCTTACGAGAATAACCGGTGGTGACAGCAGGCAGCGTGGTGCGCCCATGCCTACAAAACAGGGCTACCAGGGAAGTGGTGAAACTAACAGCTCTCCAAACACACTCTCACGTCAGAAAATACAACACGCTGTCTGGAGCTCACTTTTGGCTGCCTGTTGACAGGACAGACAAGTCGTTATGCGTAAGAGATGGTCACAATTACAAAGGAGATCAATAGACACTGGCACTTGTACAGTATAATTGAGAAATCTGCCCAGTGTAGATATGTAGATTGTTACCCTCATGGTCCCAAAATGACAGGCATGTAATCATCCTTTGTGATGCGGCTGGGGAGAGCAGAGGCAGAGAGGGGGGTTGATAGTTTCTCTAACAAGAACATGCGAAAATCTATACAATTTAAGCTTCCTGTACAGCAGTTAAACAAAAAAAGATTTTGTTCAGCTGTTGGCAGTGTAGCTGAAGCTCTGACTGTGGGCTCAGATTATGTGTTGCTCAGCTCTACTGAGGCCTAAAAAACAGCCTCAGTGCAAAGAGTGCATCCAGTTCCACAGATCAGCCCCACACGTATAGGAAACGCATACAGGCATACACAGAGGCAACAGAAGGAAGCAAAATAGCAGAAACATCTCTGCCAGCAAGTGAACAAAAAAAAACAACCCTGTAAGTCTGGCCAAAATGCAACCCCAAATGTATCAAAAACCAACATTCATTCCTATTTCCTTTTATATTGAGATTGCATCAATCTCAGCAATAACTGGATTTAAACCTCAGTACGATAATGAAGTTGGCCTTTGTACTTGTGAAGAGGTGTCACTCAGTGATCTATATGACAAAAGCCATCAGCCAGAAGCACAGGAGGCTCATGCATGTTCCAAAATTTCACCTCAGACCTAGCAGCCTTAATCTTTGCAGATGTCTAAAGAAGGATGCAGCCCTGAGACAACAGCTACATCTTGAAGGGCTCTCGTGCCTGCTGCTGCAGCACAGCCTAACAGAGCAGGAGGTGACCGGGAGTCCCACCAGGCTTTCTGGCAGTCATTTCATGACTGCAGCATGTCTCAATCTGTTTACCTGCAAGTACCAGGTATAATCCGGTTAGATAAGACCATTACCACAGTACGTAACCTTTGGACTTTGGCTTCAGGCTTCTACTTTCCCTTCTGGAGAGAGCACATCATATTTCACTGTCTATTTTATTTCTTTCTCCCTTATTACAGTTGTGCTCAGTACGCTACACAGATTGATTTTCCTGGAGGCACAAACAAGCAGATAGAATCTAGAGGATGTTTAAATAAAGGGAATCATTTTAAATGGTCTTTGAATTAATAAATATATACAAAGATAAATAAGAAACAGAGATATATAGGACGTATAGGTAGTTCAAACAAATCATGATCCATCTGTCCAGGGTGCTCTGTTCACATGTGCACTCTGTGCTAGGATATCCTCAAAAGCAATATGCCTCTGTTCTTCATCTTTCTGGAGGTACTTGTGATCCCAGCTGGGAAACGGGAAATTTTCTGCTATCTCAAGTGAAGGATGGGTCACTAGATAATGTATTGTGCCTAGTAGGAAGAGTTTATCCTAAAAGAATACCTAAAAGGCACAGTCTACCTCCTTGACTTACTGAGTCTAAGCTGACAGAATATGCACTTCCACTGCAGCCTCTACTAATTAGCACAAGAGAAAATAACTACCAATTTAAAGACACCGGTGTCTTGCAGGCAGACTGGGTCACTGTAGCTTTTTAACACTGAATTCTCACCTCTCTTGCTGTATTCCTGCCAGCCACAGACCTTCCTTTGATCAGCTATAGATCTAAAGGCTGTCTGCCTTCCATTCTCTGGACTCGGGTTCAGAAAGAACAGCTACAGAATTATTCATGATAACTATGAATAGCAACTGCTTCCGAGACTCCTTTGGAGGTGCATCAAACATTTACTGATTAGTTAACACAAGATTTGATGGGACCCTCAGCACAAGGTGAGCAGGATTTGATGAGATGTTTAGTTCCATCCTTTTTTGCAGTCTCTCCTGCATTATCTGTATACACAATGTAGAAATGTATCCATCAGCATAAATCAGATGCCAAAGTTGTTCAAGATTTGACCCACCTGAACAGCTTCTACAAAAAAATACCTGTTCACCCTCCTGCCATTTCTTTCCACAGTCTGGTTTAGAAACACAGTCTGATATTAGGGAATAGCTCTTATCTAACATCTTAGTCTACATGTATTTTTGATAAGCAAATGTAACGTATCAACTTTTTCATTCTCTTGCACAGCTCTCCCCTGTACCAGCAACGCTACCTATCACTTTCATCAGCTAAAATCAATTAAACATTAGCCCAAATCTCTGCTTAACACATGGAAAACTGTGCCAGTACCATAATATATTGGCCTCTTGGGTTCTGCTAAGACAACCAAGTTCACACTTCCAAAACACATATAATTGTTATTTCTACTTCAGGTCAAGTGCTTATTTGTCTGCATTTCTTCACATCAGTGCCAGTACAAGAAGCCACTTATTCTGTTGGCTCTGATTCAGACTTCCCATTGCCTGGCCTTTGTGATGCCCTTAAGTAATGGAGATCTTGGCACTCCTGGAGACCTCAAAGTACCCCTGCCGTAGTACAAGCTGAAATTTAAAGCACCAAGTTACTTTCAAGCCTTGCTCCCAACTACTTTTGAAGGCTGGTCACTGGAGGAAACAGACTTCAATTTTAGCCAGACAGATTACTTTTATATCCTTCTGAAGAAGATCAAGACTGTAGGAATACAAGACAGAAATACAACTGTGCTGCAGTACCTTGCTGTGAGATGGTTTAAAAGCTTAGTGAGGCACCTCAAATGAGTTACACAGTTCCAGGGAAACTAGAAGCATACAGACTCTCCACAGAAAAATTATTACTCAAAAGAGTTTTTGCTTACCAAATAATCTGATCTCTGGCTACTGCAAAATGGTTTTCCTGCTCTCTTTGAACTGAATTTCAATATGTACCTGCATGAAGAACATAATGAAGTACATGCCTACGGCAAGTGCACTTTAAAGCACTGTCCTTTATTCCTAGAGACATTTCCAGGAAACGCAAAGCAGTGGAATAAAACACCTCCGGCTTTATCAGACTCTTTCTGCTGTGTCACTTTCTGCTCAGGGGCTGACACTTGGACAGACAGGACAGACAAGCACAGCGCAGATGTGCTCGGCTCTTGGCCATGCAGGAGAGCCATGCCTCACTGGAAGGCAGACATGATGAGGCCTGTAACCTGAAGGCAGCGCTCAGCATTTTAGAAGAACTGCAAGGCATAACTCCACAGGCCGATTCCTTCACCTGCCATGTCTTTACACGAGCAAAGATACACACCAAATATAACTGTCCAAGTTATACTGCAGTAGCTGACAGTAGGATTTATCTTTCTCTCAAAAACCCCACCCTGATGAAGTGGGACATTTGGAAACAATGATCAGGCATGCTGCTCATTCACGAGTGGCTGACAGCTCACCCTGAATACCTTATGTGCAGCCTAAGCATACAAGTAAAATGGCATTTTTGCCCCTTTCTGAAGTATCATCCAGGAACGGCCCCTCGTGTTACACATCCTCCAGATGAACACTTGGTTAGAGACAGGCAGTAATAGTGGGACTGGGTCACTGAAGGCAGCATGCAGCGGCTTGCTTCAGGGGTCAGGCTCACCAGCATCTCTTAGTCAGGGCTGTGAGATATCTCTGCCGCTCCACCCTGAGGCCCAGAGAGGCATCACTAGTTTTCCAGCTCTGCTTTTACTTGAATAACTCAGCTAATAGCATCAGATGAAGCAGTGGTTTTCTGATGTTTGGCCAAGCTGTTAATTTTGTTGTTCTGGCACATGTAAACAAGTACAGACAGGTCTGAGTATTAGTAATATTTCTAGAGGCAGTTTTTTTCTTATTCTCTGTCTCTCTCTCTCTCCTTTTTTTTTTTTTAAATCTTATCCATTGTTACTGTGCTTCAAAGCTCCCATCAGAAACAGATCTGTGAGTGTTATGAAATTATATCGCTAAGTCAGGGCTGTGGTCCAGCTTTACACAAGTTGTGGGTGAAACGACACTATAGGCAGGAGCACCAACCATTCTGCACTGAGAAATCCTACAGTAACAAATTACAGGCTAAGAATCAAGTACATACTCTTAGGCCATGCCTAAACTGACACTGCCTTCCGAGATCTAATTTAGTTTCTATGTATATACACCTTATGCTATGGTATTCAATCTTCAAACCGATATAGTGGGATTGGTGGTTATATCTGACTCAGCAGCCACTGCATACACAAGCCTTTCAGTACTTTGGCACATCTTCACTGGTCATCTAGCATCATTAAATGTATCCTGGAGGTGACCTTTACAGTATTGGAACCCTTCACAAGCATGTATTTATTTTTCTGGGGCTCCTTTGAGCAGAAGCTTGGCCTGCAGTTCTCAGCAAGGCTGAGAAGGCACGAGTCAGGCTGACTTGCATTTGTTATGCAGGAAACAAATATAAATACAAATCATCAAGGAATGGGAATGATTAACTACAGACAACGGAGCAGTGAAGCTTGTTACCCGCACCCATCAGTCCCATTATTGCTTCCAACCGAGCAGCCGAGGCCCCAGAACAGGGCCGTGTGCTCAGAGGCAGCAGCTGAGCAGAGCGCATCCCTGCTGCAGCCTGCCTGCTCCTTTGTGGCCCAACAGGCTGCGGCAACCGTGACAGCAGGGACTGCACTCAGCAGAGCAACAGATTGCAAAGCAGCCGGCGATACCAGGGCCACGCTTATGTGGCAAAATGTGCTACGATACCAAGAGGCGAGCCGCCTGCTGCACTACGGCAAAGCAGATTGCATAGCATTAGCGCTGGTGACAACAGGGCACTCATTGTGTGGGACAACAAGTCACACAGAGAATGTGCAAATACGATTGGTTGAGCCCACTTAACATATGCAGAGCAGAGTGACATATGGCAATTGGTGACTTTCCTGCCACAGATGCTGAAAGGCTTTGTTTCCATACAGTGTGTGGTGCAGACCCGGTACATTGTTTCCCTTTTGGTGGGGAGCAGCGTGAGTGCCAGCAGCACACACACCCAGCCCCTGCACGCAGCAAATTCCTGGTGCCCGAGTGCCTCCAGCCGTGCTGCACAGACACTCCTACTGAAACTCTGCCCACCAGCCAAAGCTCTGGGTGTGCTGAGAAATATGTTCCATTTTGAAACAGCTGAGATGAGCTCCCTTTTCAGTCCCTTGTGCCTTTCTCGCTGGGTTTCTACACACTTAGATAACGCCACAGCCTCAAACAAACAATTTCTAAAGATGCTTGCTTTTTCATTAGAACCTTTCTTTTCAATAGTTTCACCCTATCAGTTATACAAATATATAACTAGATTATAGCGACAAATAGATTGGTTTTCAACGCTGTTAAGCAAATGCTTAAACGGAGATAAAGATGGACAATGCCAAGTGGTATCTTCTCAGCCACAGGACAGAGACAAATGGAAAGGAGGTTCAATCAGCTTGCTCATTCAAGAAAAACGTGGCAGAAGATTTTGTAATGCCAGTACAGGCTGTAGGTGCATCCGCCTGTGCAGAGCCATGAGATGAGGACAATCTGATAACTGCAGTACCAGAGCAGAGCTAAGATAAACATCTACTCTCCTCTCTTCCACCAGGCACTGGCATGACCACTGGCAAATTGCTTCAGCTCATCATGCCTCAGAAATAAAGACAATGATACACACCCTAGCACACTGCTTTGGGATTGCCTGTTGGCTGCAGAGCAGAAGGTGAGGTAGGAGCTGACCTTACAACACCAGATCATTTCATGCAGGCCACAGAAGATTCACAAAACAGTGACAGTATCCACCAAGCTGAGGACATAAGGGTCAAAATCTCTGAATCTCATTCCCTATTTCTGGCGCTGTCAGTATTTGCTCATTTCTAATTTGTGGTGAAGAACAATCCAAACCTACACGGATTTAGAATATTTTGTATATAGACACATAGGAGGCCAAGCAATCAAAGTCAGATAATAATTAAATGCTACCTCCTGCATGGGGATGGGAGTTGATACACACCCTGTCCACTCCAGATTTCTGCTTGACCAGACCACAAGATGCAGAACTAGACAAGGACATGTAGCTGGCATCTGCTGCAACCTCCCACAAGGGAGTATCTTCAGAGCTGCCTGACTGAGCACACTTTTATCTACTTTATGCTCCTGCTTTTTAAGAACTAGTGAAGGAGACCTGTGGCTCTGAAAAGGGACTGTGGAGCAGCCCTAATCCAAATCAAGGGTAACATGACTTGCTTCTGCAGTGCTGCAGAACAAAGTGGCAAAAGAATGACCGTAAGTGCTGAGACTACTTGGAGATCACCAGAGGGCTGAGTTACTCTTGCTCTAAGACCTTCAAAATAACTTGTCACCATGGCCCCTAATGGCTCCCTGAGTTTCTGTATATCCATGCAGAAATATGAGCACACACATGGTAAGTCTGATTAGTTCTGACTGCATCGTATTTACTCTGCAAGCACCAACCATCTGTGCAGCAACTGTCCAATATGTCCAGGCTGCATCAGACCCTCTGGACCTGTGCTGTGTTGATGCACACATTTGCAGCGCTCATCCAACACCTCTGGCTGGCTTATCTCTCAGAACTACCATTCCACACACTCTGTTACAATGAAATCTCAGATAAACAACCTCAGCCCTCAAATTGGAAAAGCAGTAGGAATGGGGAACACCGCAAGGTGCATTTGGGGAAAACGGGATTTGCAGTAGTCCTGCCTCTGTGGCTTTGCCTATAACCTGAAGAGCTGCCAATCAGCTGAGGAAAAGGCATATGGGGGAAGAGTTTTACCTTGAAACTAGCTCCCTCTGCAGCCTTGTTGTCGGCACCCAGCACGTGGCACATCTTTCAGAACTGACTAGTCATAGCTGGAAAAACCTTCTGGAAATGAATGGAATCAGTCTGGGAAACCTGTGCTTTCCATTCCTGTTAAGGTATCAGTTTGCCTCATGCCTTCCAACACCACAGGCCGGTGCAAAACTACCTCAGCGACCCACACTGAAAAGTAGCCAGCCTTTCACCTTTAAACGACGTTGCCGTCAGGAAGATCCCATCAAAAGCTGCTGATAAGATGGGAAAAAATGAGGCAATTTCTGAATTTCCCGGAATATCCAAAAGTAGAATCTGGCCGGCCATGAGGCCCCCCTAATTCCCTGCAGCCCCTCACACGTTTTCCCGCCGGCGCGAAGCTCCCCAGCGCCGCCTGTCTGCGGCTCCACAGCGCCACCTAGCGGCACGGCAGCCGGATTGCACTGATGCCAGGGGGAGCTAGCCGAGCCCTGCAAGTGCGATTGACTGCCAAGGCAGGCTCTGCCTTCACCACGGCTGCCCTGCAAACAGACGAATGCAGCTTCAAGGAGCCAGAAACTGTCATGAACCCCAAAATTGTGTGATACCATTTGGAACAAGAACCATTTCAGGGAATTCTCTTGCACCTTTTGGTGTTTCCAATCCGCTGTGCTCAAGAGAATGGAAAACATCATTTCTAATATTTATAGTCATAAGACTACCACATCTCATGCGATCCTTCAAGCCTGGCTCTTAGACCAGCACTAAACTTCGAGCCACATCATCAGGCTTCAGGAACTGTCAGCGCTGACTAGGGCACACGGTTACAGAGACAAAAAACCCCATACAGCACACACAGATAGCCCCTTTCTTCCCTGGACAGCATTCAGTTTAGTGGTGAGTGTCTTTTTGGCACTCTAGACTCAGCGCAGAGAGCCAGAGTGAGCATCAACCCACAGCCACAGTCAAAATAATGTGTGTTTATGCAACTCACACAGCTACACTGCCAACAGCATTTGAAATGAAATATAGCACATTTCCTTAACTCTGTGAAGAGTTCACAATGCTCACAAAGTTCAGGGCTCCTATATGCATACAATATTGAGAACATATTTTTCCTACTTTGTTTATTCTCTTCAGGATTTGTGTCTGGCTATTTCAACAGCCACTCCTGGAGACCAGAGGGATGAATAGGTATTATATATAGAAACCTTTAGCTAGCTTAGAGCCAGGAGAAAAAGAAAACAAAAAAACTGAACCACTGTTTCAAAAGCTCAAAACACAGTTCCCCTGTTGAAAAGGCTGCATCCTGTCTTCCACGAAGTGAACAATTACCCAGTAGCATGAATAGCCTGTTTGCTTCAGAAAAGCAAGATACAAACTGGTGTAATACAAAGACTAGTCCTGAAGGCACATTATCTCCTTCCTGCTGCTAGTTATCAGTAATATAACTTGGCTTAGGCAACCACACAGCATCCTCTTGCACAGAGTAATACCCATTTCAGCAGAAGAGGTATTTATTAAGGCTAGGTCAAAACATACCTTTTCAGTGCCTCGCACTGGACAGAAGTCTTGCTAACAACGTTGCGTCAATAATTGCATGAACTACCTTTTCAAGGCACAGAGAAACCAGAGGAGGACTGACAAAAGAGAAAGGCAAACTGTCGTCTTAAGGTAACCACTGGTTTAAAGGCCACCAAGATACAAATTGGTACAAGCAAACTTAAAATAGTCTATCCAAGTTTATCAGTTAAAAACTGGAAATAAACACTACGGAAATTCCAACATAGGCTTCCTATGTTGCAACTGCTTGCCGGAAGATCCCATTCTTTTATAATCTGCCCTCAAAGGCCAGCTGGAAGGAGGCCTGACCATCTGCAGAAACTGTTCATGATGTTATGTGACATTGAAAAGAAAAGAGAACAGCCTGGCAAAATATTAGCCTGCTATCATGCTAATCCCCGTTTGCTTTCCCTTTTGTCTCTTGTGGATCCTCCAAAAACTTAGGAATAAACCTGCATGTTTGGCTCCTCCAGCCTGGACATCCCTAGTTGCAGGTGGTCAGCTGGGGATCCTCAGCCACATGGCCACAGTGCTTGATATGCTCCAAGGACAAGCCCATCTGCTGGCTTCAGTGGCCAGCCTTCTCTTGCCATGACTTCTGTGTGCTGGGGATGAGGCAAACACTCACCTAGGCATGCAGAGCAGTTGTAAATGTGCACAGAGTGTGCTACCATGCAGCTCTGCCGTACAGCAGGATGTACGTAACTGACATTTGTGGCTATGTGTAAAGCAGCAATTAAGTTTCTTGGACTTCAAAATACTGTGCATGTATGAGGCTGACACACTGGGCGGTCCAAGCAGCTCAATTGCACATCTTTGACAATAATAACCATCCATGGTGATTATTAACAGTCTTGGCCTCTCCCACAGATACAGTCTGCATGGGAAAACACCTGCAATCCTCCCAGTACTCACTACCAGCTTTCCTTCTGCTACCATTTTAACTTTATCCCAGGGGTCACCATTGTATGCAACACAAAATAGAAGAGTAATATATCACAAACCTACACACACGGTGGCTGAAGGGTGTAACCAAAATCTTTAACAGTGCATTTTTCCACAAGGTAAATATGGAAAGGTACAATCTAGTATTTTCAGTGCTTCCGTGAGACTTTCAGGGGACTGAGGTTCCATCTCAGATAAAGGTCTTACGATAAAATGGTAAAATTCAATCTAGCTTATGCTGTAAGATCAGTTTTCAAAGAAGCCGTTCTGTTCACGATGTGGTTAAATGAATCGTGGGCTTATGTTCCTCTCTATTTGTAGGTGAGCTTGTGACATTGCTGTTAAGTGAGGTGCTGAACAAGTCAATTCTTTTGAGAGTGTCCACGAAATAGGGAAAAAAAGAATGTATTTCAAAGAAGTAGTGACCAGTGTTTTAGATCCCACCCTATGGTCTTTATTTCCTCCTTCTTTATTAACCCAGACTTGTTCTTTCTAGTTTATGCATCCTGTATTTCTAGTGAACCTTTTGAAGGGATCCTTCTGTCCCTCAAAAAGTTTATCTTCATGTTCAAAATACAACCTCTAAGAGAGTGTGATTGCAATTATTTTGCTATTTTAATACAGAGTCAAATAAAACTATTAGGTTTGGACTTTAACTCTCATCACAGCCTGACTGCTCTCAAGAGAAGACTAAATCTAGGCATGGCTATCAGCATCCAAATAATCTTACATTTGGGTCTGAAGCTTGCTATTTCCATTTCAGGTGTGTTTTTATTTGGAGCTTTGATCTGCTCCAGAAACTGAAAGTGAACTGCTGGCTGAAAAATACCCTAAGCAAGACAGAGACTAAACAATCTTTTGAATGAACTTAGGAGTGAATCCTGTGTTTGTTTTCAGGAGCTGCTTAGCTGCCTGTAGCCATGTCTTCCAGTGCATAATCATCAAGTATGTTTTTTACATCAATTATTTTCCCATATAAGCTGATGTAAGGATATGCTACAGAACAGCCAAATATTTCAGCAAGTAAGTTTAAGCTGGTTCCTGAGACACAAGTTTGTATTTCCAAGTCATTTAAGTTTCCTGCTAGGTCCTACTAAATCAAAATGGAGCTGAGAGTAGTGCAGTGGTACACAGAAAAGAGACTCAGCACTTGGATAAAAAACACAAAAGAGATTTACAAGAAAAAGGAAGGAACAGTAGGGCATCAATCTCTTGTCTTTCCCAGGGGCTTCTCTGCATCTCTATATTTTACTGATACTATCATTTCTTTCCATATTCTTAAAGTTCAGCTGTGGAGCAAGACAGGATCAGCACTCATGTCAATCCAGTGAACTAAACTAAACACTTCTAGCAAGATTGGCCTAGCGCCACTGATTTCAATGGGAGCTGCTGGATGCTCAGCATGACTGACAGTTAGAGGCTCTTTGTGGATAAAAAAATCAGAATAATTTGGTTCCATCTGGCATTTTTCATGATTCCCACTGTGCCCAATTTTGCAGTCACAACACCTCACTTTTTAAAAATCACCCCTCAGCTAAAGGCATAAAAATGAACAAGCACTTGTACAAGTAAAACAGTAGCAACAAGAAATTCTTGCATATTCCAGTTCTTTGACAATCAGATTAAGACTCTTCCAACAACCTTTTTTTTTCCTTTTTCCTTTTTTTTTTTTGTTTGTTTGTTTGTTTGTTTTTTCCAGGGAGTAAATACTCGAACAATGCTTTTTAAGGCACATCAATTTTAGGTTCCCAAATCACTACAAACTCCAGAAAATGTAAACGGGTGGTCAAACTGCTAATCTGTTTTCTAGGTCTTTTTTAGGCCTCTAGGTATGAGATCTAGTGGAGGGGGGCAAACAATCTCAATGGAAAGAAGATTGAAAAAGACAGAAGATAGCAATGGTAGTAGAGATGACAAAAACAAAACAAAACAAACAAAAAAAAACACAGCTACATAGATGGAAAAACTAAGAGTGAAAAAACTGCAGGAAACAAAGAGAAAAGAAGTTGGAGGAAATTCATTTCTCGACTAGGAACATAAGAACTGCTGGACTTCACAGCAGCGTGCAGCTCAGTATCCTGCCTTAACTATAGTGAACGACAGGCAGAAGAATACAAGAATGTAAGAAATACATAGTACTCTCTCACTAACAAACTCTTACAGCTTTCAGAGATGCACAGGTCAGCAACTTCCTGAACCACATCATAGCAGTATCTGTGCTTTATAGCTTTTAAAGGAGCTTACTTCCATGACAGAGACTAGCCTGAATCCAGGTAATTTTTTGGCATCAAAAACATCCTATGGCATTTCTATCAACAGTTTAACTGCTTTGTGTATGAAGCAGCATCTCATATTTGCCACTCATATTTCTCAAACTATAAGAAATATCAGATAATGTTTACTTCTTACATTTTCTACTCCATATGGGATTTTCTACTTTTTTTTTTTTTAAATCTTATCCCCATCCTGGAGTCTTTTTGCAAGCTAAAAAACTCAGGTAATTCAGTCATGCTCAACCAGAGATGGTGGTACATGCCCCTATCTTCCTTTCTTTTCTGGCCCAACTGCTTTCCTTTGGAGATGCAACCATGCCAATATCCGTCAGCAGAGGTAAAGGAACTTTCATTTTTTTTCCTGAGAATTCCTTCTGAAATAAACTGGTAAAAGATTTAGAAAATCCTTGCACTTTCAAGTTTCTGGAAGTGTTTCCAAAAGCATAATGACCTCTACCCATACCACACGCAAACTGAGAATGTCTAGTACAAGTATCACGTTCCAAGAATGTGTAAACAAGAGCATAAAAGTTAACACAGAAATTATCTTCTTCTGTGCTCTGTCTTATTGTATATAATTATTGTGCAAGGCAGTGAGCACTGTTGAGCGCTCAGTGCACATCACTGTACTGTTATCTAAGTAATACAGATCCAAATTATTATGGTTCAAACAGCACAAGCTCAGTTAAGGTAAGGGACTGGTTAAAAAAAAAAAGTGCTAATTGAAGACATTTCCGAGTTTTAAGGAAAACACAGCAAATTCAGAAATAGACAAAAAGTGGAAGAGTATGGAAAAAGAAAATGATCTCCAGATGGAGGACAGGGGAATGCCAGAAGTCTTGAAGACTTTTTATTTTAATCCCAATTCTGTAAATATTGGATGTTGTTTATAACAGAAAATTGCTGGTATTGTTTTTATGTTACTGCTTGATTTCTAGAGCGATGAAACAAGCTGTGGAAGTCACAGCAGGGTTCCCTTTTAAACATTAAATCAATGCACTACATCTGCTGAAATCCTGGAGAGCCCAAGGCAGCAAAGCCAAATTCCAGAGTCTGCAGTCAGCGGGAGCTGTGTGGAAAAAGTCTGCATTTAGACTCAAAGCTTGGCTTATTAGTTGTCATCCTCTGAAAACTCTTTGGAGGCCCTTCAGCCCAAGTGCTAGAACTGAAAGTTCTCCCTGTCGCCTCCAGCAATATTTCTGATGCAGCAGAGGCTGTGAAAAGCCTTGGATGTACAGGGGAGGGGAACTCAACCTAGCCCCTTCATTACCTCAGGACTTGATGAAGATTGGTTGGTTGATTTTTGGTTTTAGTTTTCTTATGGACAAAAGTTCTCCATCTTTTATTTCTGTGCTGAAAGACAGGGAGATCTCTTAGCTGACTGAAACATACTGCAGAGGAGTTAAGAAGTCATGAAAAGTTCCCAACACCCATGTACAGATACTTGTAATGTTTAAAAAAAAAAAAAAAAAAAAAAGGAAGAAACAGAAAAGCTAAGAATTTACTTCACTGAACTCTGATCCCTGAGGTCTCTCTGTCCTCCCACAGTTTATGCACGCAAGAATGAAACAGAAAGCCTACCAAGATACCATCAAAGCTCCATGCAACACTGTGCTGCACAGTTCTGTGGCTGCTCCCACTACTGCCCACTCAGATCTTTCCAGCAACACACTTAAGCATCTCAGTTTGATGTGCATGCTTAGGCACAGACAAATCCTTACATTTGATCTTCACGGTTAAGTACCTTGGCCCCTCTGAAGATTGACAGGGGAACACATAGAAAGAAGGGTTAAAAGGGTTTATAACCCCTAAATGCTGCAAGCTTTCAGTGGGTGCCATTCTCTGACATGCTGTAGCCTGCCTGCTTACATCAGTGTCTTTGTTTCCTAAATGGAAATGATTCCTGTTTGTCAAGTGGGGGTGTTGAAAAATTTATTAGGTAGTCACTACTCTATTCCTGGAATTAAAAGTAAAGAACATGTCAAAAGGAGTTCTTGCTTAATGTGCATGATGCAGAGCTATTTTTCTCCATGGTGGTGATGATAAGAGTTGATAGTATATCTGTCATACTCACTACTTCATATTTCCACACACTGGATGTTCGGTTTAAAAGGAGAGCATGATCCACTGTGCAGTTTGGCAGACATCCTGTATAACTTGCATTTTCTTACTACAATGTGAAATCCTAAATCTGACCTGAAATGTCAAACAGGGCGTATTTTTCTCTTATTTTCATGGGAAGCTGTGCTTTGAAGTTAGAATCGTCCATTCTGACCTGATGTGTGAACACTGCCTTTTTCATTCTAGTTTTGAATTATCCTTTCCTAATTGCACTACGTTTTTCAGATGTACACAAAGCATCTCCAAATTTTCTGTTTGGAACTGTATTTTTTTTTTTTTTTTTAGTAAAAAAAAAATATCCAAGCCATGCCAAACCTAAAACAAACAAACAAACAAACAAAAAAAATCAATTAAATCATTAACTTCTTCAAATACTCATCCTTTGGTACCTCTGATCAGAAACCTAAGCAAAACAAAAATTTCAATATTCCCTCCTGGGGAGTCTCTCTTTAATCCCTCCTTTATCCTCATTCAATTTGCCAGCTAGCTAATCTCTTTCCTAATTTATTCAGGACTGTCCAACTGGATAGATCCCACTGGTTTGATTTCTCACTTGGACTGCAACAACATTGAAGACTACCATAGAGATCAGGTCCCTATCACATTGTTTATATTTCAAAGAGTAGAGGAAAAAAACAGTTATGTGTCCAGATAACGGAGCATGTCTATCAGCTCAGCAGCTAAAGCTGGTGGAAAAGAGGGAATTGGTGAGAAGCTGGGTGAGGCAGCTGCCGGGAAAGTAGAGCAGAAGCTGCCTGTGTGTAGGTCAAGGACGCCGCCTGATTCAGGGGCCCTCTATCTACCATGAAAGCAACTACAAGAAAGAGATCAACAACAGAGAGCAGGCTTACTAACAGCCCACTTCTACTGCTCTTCGCAACCCCACTCATTTCTGACAGGTCCTGGCAGCCAAAATCTGCACTGACTCTTTCATGTCTTTCACTGGATGAATAGCTTTGAATGAAAGGTGATCTTTTTTTCCCTTCTCATGAGAAATGCTGAAGGGACAAATGAAAATCCCACCTCTCTTCTACCAGGCTGTTGGCCCCAGCCCCACTCTGGAAGTTACAGAAGTGATGAGCAGGGGAAGACTGGTTAAAACTGATCACTGCTGTCCTGGCCGTTCAGAATGACAAAAAATCTCCTACTGTCAAACAAATACTAAGCATATGGACACTGCATGGCAGGTGAGGGGGGAGGCTGTACTATTTATTTCAGTCTTGACACTGAGTTACAGTGTCACTTTGTCACACAGTACAGGTGATAACCATAATATGGCAGCTGTCTGTTTACATTTCGAAGTCCCAAACTGTTCTTCATATGCAGGAAGTCATGCAAAAATATCACTGCATTACTGGGCAAGAAAACTGAGATTTTAAAAGGTTTTTTATACAAAGCTGGTAGAATAATATTTTCTTTAAGGCAAACGTTGGCACCATGAGAAAGTTAGATATTTTGGTTTGGTGTGGAAAAAACACATTCTGCAATACTGCAGTCAGGAAATGTTTGTCCCATCTTACAGCAACTGTGCTCCTATCTACTTCCCTAAACCGAACTACCCAGGTGATTTACACTGCCCATAATACACTAGCCTCCATCCGCAGTGCAGTGAAGCACATGCATCACAGACATCCCTAGTTATGACACCTTGCTGGTGATGTCATCTTATGGAGAATAAAAAACAGAAAAAAGCTCTGATAAGGTACATTGCCAGAGCAACTACATAAGAAATATTTTTCTTCTAGGAGAGAATATTCTCTTTCAAGGAAAAAAAAAAGAAAAAAAGGAAAGAAAAGGGTAGGTTTTTTTTTTGTTGTTTTGTTTTGTTTTGAGGAAAGGAGAAGTCACTGTTATGCACGCTCAATGTGGAAATGTATCTACTTCAAAATAAAACAAACAAAAATAAACAGTTAAAGGGAATTCTATGATGATATGTAGTGGCATCAATACAGCTATGATGAAATGGTAACTTCCTTAAGAAAAGTTAAGCCATTTTGTTGCATGGAATTAAAGTTGCCTACAAGAAGGCAGAATTTAATTCTCAAGTTAACATTTCACTGCATTAAGATTTTGCATGTAAAATAAAGCTTAATCTAATTGTACTTTACTTTGTATAATCTACTCAGTGTGATCAAATGTATCCTGAGTGATAAAATATATAGAGATACACTGCAAAGCATACAATTCTTACTATCCTGCTACCTTCTGCATGCCGTTTCTCTTACCAGCATGACGTCTATATTTAATGACAGCACAGGAACAAGCACTACCCAGAGACCAAACACAGCACACCTTGGTTACTTCTAACTGTTACTTCTTAATGGTAACTCTAACTTCCAAAACTCATGATGAAACCTCTACTTCTTGGTCATTAAAAGGAGAGATTCTGCTCTGGAGCCTTGTGTTATTATTATAGTTGTCTCTGGTGACACTGAGATAGTACAACTTATGCTCGGTCTCATAACCTTTTTGCCATAAATACTGAGAAAAAAGGTGGGTGGCTTTTTTGGCAGAGCACTTCCATAAATCTGTGATGCATAAATTTTTTCTGCTTCGTTTCTCCAGATCTAATGAAAGGTCTAGTGCTTGGCCTGTGTGTGCAAATGGTTGGAGTGGGGGGGGAGGGGAAGGGGTTGGGAATAGGAAAAGATTATATTGCTTACAATAAATAAATTAGTTGATACTTATATAAAACTTCATGATGAAAAGCAGTACATGAGCTTAAATACCATTAAATAATTTATGCTCACTGGCTATGGCAATCAAGAAATAACAGCATGGACTTTTGTTGCTGTGCGTCAGGCTATTACACTTGTTTCACCTATATCTGACCATGTGAGACAGACACAAAAAAACACCTAACGGAATAACCAACAAAACCAGTGAATCAGAACTGCCGATAGGACCACAGGCACAACAGCATGGGAGTTCTGCCTCAAATACAAAGCATTCTCAGGTCAAGCACATTGAAATACAGAGGAAATGAACAGTTGTGCATCAGAGGATGAAATTCTGACATCACGTTAATGTCTGCTCCTAAAAGCTCCTGCAGCTTTGAATAGCACCACTCCAAATCTCATTGGAATACTCACTAAAGAAATTACCAGCACTGTAGGTCGTACAAAAAAATAAAAGCAATTACAGCACCAATAGTCACTGCATTCAGACTCCTGTAAAAAACAACAAAAATCCAGACACAAAGTTTACAGATCATTTAGGGAAAAAACAAACAAACAACAACAAAGCAGCTCTGACCAATGAAGAATGTGCACACTTGTGAAGAAATCTTGTAGAAGCTTCACTCCTAATAGAATTACAGTATTAGTGGATACAGAGTATGACAGGTTTGTGCACTGCAGATTTTATTAAGGTGTTCACTACAGCACTCCCTGTTGTATTTCAGCTCAAACTGCCTCAGACACAAGTAGTTCCTAGATGGAAAATTGGCTGCATTTATATAAATGAAAGACAACGATCAGCAGCAAAGTGTTAGAGGAGGTGAAAGAGTCTAGTGGAGTACTACAGGGACTGCTAGAGCCTGTTTCACTCAGAAAAACTAAATCACATGAATAGAAATACCAGGTACGGTGCAGCTGTTAGCACAAAAAGCAGAACAGTACAAGGGCCAGATAAAGGACTCTCTGTCCAATTGGAGTACTACACCGGAACAGTTATCACAAAGCATGTTCTGAGCATAAGCAAAATCTATCTGACTGTAAGTCCACTGACAAAGGTTAAATACTACAATAAAATCACATGGATTTGGAGGTAGACAAAAGTCTCTGTCTCTGAAAAACAATCTAAATCACAGAGAATGAATATGAAAGAAAAATGCAAGGTTTTGGAAGTATTTGGGAGGGAAACCAGAGAATGAGTCCCTGGCTGCAGACAGGAAGACAGCTGATAATTCAGTTAGATAATTCAGTTCTGGCTACGTGACAATTTCTGAGTAAAGACTCTAAACGTGTCTATTTATAAAGTTGCATCTGATTTGAAGAAGGGGTGAGGAATGGTGAAAAACCTCACCTGCTCTGTAGCAGAAGAAAGATTTTTTTAATTCTTCTCCATTACATTATCCTGACAGCATTCGTTATTTGTTATCTCTAAAACAGATACACTACCAGGGAGAAACTGCATCTAGGTTGCTCTGAAAGTAATGCCTCCTATTTATTTTCACTGAAACAAAGACAACTTAAAAAAGCACAGTTGGTCAGAGCAAATTCTCAACTATAAAACATTATTTTTCGACATAATCACCACCATTATCTGTGCATTTTTGCCAGCAATGAACAACAGATTGCATGCCACACATAGAAAACTGCACCAGAGGAGGTGACCCACAGTTTCATAGCTGCTATGATGGCTAGGAAAAAATGTCGCCCGCATAGTCCAACTTTCACTGTGCTCACATTCACTGTTTGGTCTCCAGAAATGTTCAACAAGCGTCAGAGAATGTCAGTGGGTGCATTTTTATTTATTTTATTTTATTTATTATTATTATTATTTTTTGCATGGAGGAATTAAACATACTTTGCTTCCTCTGCACTTCCATGTCAGACATCATTTTGTCAGACTGCCTCTCCATTGCCACCCGTCACAGGACAACAAAATGTAACAGAATATTGGTGGGAAACCTAAAGCCCCACTTCTGCCATAATACCAAAATCTGACTCTGATGTGGGACAACATAATAAAGTAGGAAGCATCACTTTTGGAGCAGCCCTTGTACAAATTCTTTTGAATCCCATTATAAAGAACTCCAAAGAGACACAGATCTTTAACCTATAACAAAAATAACTGCCGCTACACTACATGTCAGAGGCTAAGAAGTACAAATAATAGTGCTCCTACACATTCTGAACTTACAGTTGTGGACTGCTAGCATAGCTAGAGTCCATCTCTGGCATTCATAAGCTACTGCAGTCTATTTTTAAGGTTGAAAAGAAGAAAATCAAAGAATTGGAGGCTGTTAATGCAGAAACCACTAAGTCCAAATCTTACAGTGCAATTAACTTTCTGCACTCTTGGCCCCTCTGATATGAATATCTCTCTAGGCATTCCTCTTTTCCAAAAGGAGTGTTGACTGCATGCTGATTCTTACCAGCCTGACATGGAGGATTTTGATGGCTAATACAGTAAAATTACCAAATTAACTTCAGAAGTCAGAGATCTGATTTGGAGAGTAAAATCACTTTCTTTAACTGTCTTGAGCTTGTGCAACGCCAGAGGGAGGCAGAGACCGGTGGGAGCCCAGGGAGGCAGCGCTCCTCCGTGGATCGCCTCCAGTTGCTGCCTCAGGTGGTAAAAACCCAACGAAACCTCAGCAGGAGCTCGATCACAGTTGTTCCCCGCTGTCGTATCTCCAGATAGGTTTCTACCAGGTTAAGGAAGATGAAGGGGAGTCAAACTCTGTGTTGCTTTGGGACTGGCTGCGGTCCTGCAGATTAATTCTGTACAGAGCAAATGAGATTCTGCTAAGTACTGAGTATGGGTACCCTGTCCCAAATGTAGGTCTACCTGAGCAGTTCTCAGGCACCCAATGCCCAAAGCTGCACCAAACAAGCATGGAAGACCAGGGGGTTTCAAGTCACTGGCCCTGTGCCAGCTGCCAGCTCAACAGGCACCTGGCTTTGGATGCTGCAGAGTAAACCATCCCTGACATTACAAAAGAAGGTATCCCTATTCCTATCTCTAAACCTCCCCGGGGTGGTTTTCGACATCCATTGGGATGAGGCAAGAAAAAGGAGCGAGAACTTAAGCCATCCCTGAACCAAAGTCCCATTGTTTGAATCTGTAAAACTATGTAGCAAACTATTTTACAATTTGTCATAACTGCAATTTTGTCTATTTTCCATAGACATAAAATGTGGATGAAATCTTACCTCTCAACAAGAAAAAGGAAGCAACATTGTATTTACATACTTACGACATACTTTTTAACTTGACTTCTTACCACTGTCCACACCAATGAGAAATGGGAGCACTCGTCAGCCCAGACACATTCATACAAGTTTGTTTCACTCTCACGCATGGAAACTATGGAAAAGCAGAAATGATTGAGGAGGTTCCTGGGTTTGAAATTCACTGCTTGCCCCCACTGTATCTCTCAGTCCTACAGAAATAGTCACTAAATCTACATCAACTTTCTGCTTCCTGTAGTCTGTAAATCAGCCAGAACTCCCCTTGACCCGGGTGGGAGGTTTGCATGATTAAAGCCAGCAGAAGACAGACAGGAAAGAAAAATTACATACAAGAGCCTTTCTTTTCTTTCTTTCTAAAGTATTTCTAGCAATGAGAAATCTTTTCTGCTCCCAAGGCAAACTTTGAAAGCTAAATAACTGTTACACTCAAATATCCTATTATTTGTTAACAGGTTTCACACAAGTAACTTGCTGAAATCACTTTGAAAACATTTCCTTTAATATAAGAACACAGGAGATAGATTAAAAGCCTGCAACTCTCTTGTTGAATGCCAAAGGCTCTGGAACATTAAACTCAGCACTTTGTAAAATTATCTCCCTTCAAAAGAATTTTCTACTGTACTGATTGAAAAGGAAAAGAGAGGCAGATGCCAAGTAATGCTCCTTAACAATTCGAGCCAGTTCCATTACACATCTACATTCATCCTGCACCCTGCTCACACCACCCTTTCAAACAAACTCAGGGTTCCAACACAACCAGCCACACCTGTCTGCCTTTTGGACAACTGCAGTGCATCTGCTATGGAAAGATGCTACAGTGTCATGGAAATAGGCCACCAAATGACAATATGCCCTGCAAGAATAGTAGCAGGAGTCAATGCCTCCTCATCTGTTGGTACTCAGCAGCCTGTCAGTCAGCAGAGGTGCAGTGAGGGGAGCAGCAGGTGCCAGGTTTCAGGACACAAAGTTGAATTGCTGTGCCCTGGTCTGGGGCCACCAGCTCAACATCTCCCAACTCAGACAAGTGCACTATTTGATGGCCAGCTTTCAAAGGCACAAGTGAGACTCAGAGTCCACAGTCAATATATTTTCACAATTTTCTGGCCCATTTCTGCATCTTTGTTCTCCCTTTGTAAAGCAGAACTGTAATTACTCTCTTTCTACACCATAGATTTAGCTAATCCCAGCTCTAACATCTCCATGTACCTATACAGTAACCAGCCTGATAGCACCTATCCCAAGTATGACTTTTCTAGAACTCCATTTACTTGAAGGTCTTTAGTACATCATTTGGAAACCACAGTTAGCTGTATGAATGAAGAAAACTATGCATCACAGAAAGTTTAGGGAAATAATTCAACAATTTCTGCAGTCAGATAATACAAATCCTTAGTTTAAAAAGTTTCATACAAACAACACTTGCAGAAAAGCCAGTAACTCGCATACAACTGTCATTTTAGTCAGTGGCAGTCATGCTATCACACATTTCTATAATTCACTGTTATAACAGTGTTGCAGGCAGGCTCTGCTTCTCAGGATTTAGTCTAGTGTATTTGAAGAATGTCGCCACCAATTGTTTTGATGCAGGATTTCCTTTCAGCTTTTAGCTAAGAGGCTTCATACCTCTATTTGGGTAGCAACATGAGTAAGCATGAGGGAAAAATGAGTCCTGAACTTCTCTAAGGCTATAAGGATTGGAAAACTGCCATCTCCAGATCCCCTTGGAGCCAGTGACAGCAACCAATATATTCCTGGATCAAGCTTCACTAATTCAGAAGGAAATTCTCCAGGAATTTTTCACTCCTGACATTGTTTCCATGCTAGTAGCATTAGGGTTTCTAGCAATTCGGGGAGGTTTTCCTTCCTGTTCTCTTTTTCTGTCACTAATTTTTTTATTTTTTTAATTTTTGTTTAAGAACTGAAAATCCATAACCTTCAACATTTTTTAATCAGTTTTTCTTTTTTTAGTTTACTTGTTTGCTTTGTAATTTTTATGTAGCACCTTTCAAAGTCCAGACCAAGAATGGTTCAGCAGACCTAGATCACACATAGCAGAACCAGGAAGGTTGTTAAGAGTCTGGAAACCCAAAGCATGGACTAGTTATGCTACCTCATAAAACGGAGACTGCGTCTATGATGAGTACACTGAATACTGGCAAGTTCCTTCAGACTGCAGAATGTCCAGAGTGACAGAATGATGAGGTGAATGGAGAAAAATCCCACAACTATATTCTCAGTCTGTCCTTCCTTCCTCAAGTCTGTGTTAAGGAAAAACATCACAAACGACGACTGATGCTGGTACAAGTAGGGTAGAGATGAAGTGGAGGAGTATAAGACTGAAAAGAATAGATAACTTGTCATAACAACGTAAGATCTAAAAACCATAGGTAAGAACATCTTCATTTCAAAAAGTACCAGTTTATAGTCCTCTACTTAAAAACGAGTAGCTGACAAAGTCTAGAGTTAAAAACCCATTTTATCAGTATGAATTAAACCAAGCTAAGTTTCCTTGTTAAAAACCAAGCACATAGTATTCAAAGGTTGTCAAGAGTTACAGCAAGGAACTGTAGGTAAAACAATTACAAAAAGCTGACTGGATCAAATCATAGGCTTATGCAAGTCAGCACAGCTTTGAGACATTAACTCACAGTTACTAAAATCTGATTAGTGATGAATATTCCTAGCAGAAGCCACATGTTAACTGTTTTCTGCATATAACATCCTCCCCCAGATGAGCTTTACCTATCACCATATGAGCCAGTTGATACATACTAGAGTACATACGCTCCATTACAACAGTTGGTAAATATTAAGTCATTAAAAAATTATGACTTCAATCATCCAAGTACAGTCAACAGAAAACACTGGAAACATGCCCTGATGATGTTTCTTTTTCCCACTGAACAGTCAACTTTTGACAAGTGACTGTACAAGCACACAGTACAAGTGCATACAAGGTATCCAGAGTCATCAGCTGCCAGCAGAACCTACACCCACCCCAGAAGCCCCATGAGACTCCCAGAAGATTGTTTATGAAGTAGAGGGTAGGACGGGAGGCTCTTTTCAACAAGAGAATTGCAATGAGGCAGCCCACTGAAGCACAAGTAGCTGATGATGGATGGAGTATCATTCTTTCCCAAGTGACAAGTAAATGAGGCAGACACAATCTCACTTTTTATGTAGTTGTCAGTCTGTAAGCTAACCTGAAAATTCTCGTGTGAAAAGCCCAGCATTATACAGAAGTGCAGCCATATTAATGAAAGTCTTTTCACTTGTTGCATGTAATACCTGCAAAGGTACGTGAGGATTCTGGCCTTCCAAAAATCTGGCTGCTACTACAGAGAGGCAGGCTCTGGATACAGCCCCTATTTCTGCCAGGATCCTTCAAAGTATTTTACAATCCTGTGTCAATTCTTGTTCTTATCAGTGCTGCTGTCACTTCCTTTAACATAAACTTCCAGAATCTGCCAGACCCCAGTGACCTTCTTGACATCTACCTGAATTTTTCTTTTCTTATTTTCCTCCTATTGCCTTTGCTGTTGTCTATCCCAGTGTAATCATCACTATTTAATGTTCGTGGCTTAGCTAGAGAATATGCTATCACATTAAGTCAAAGAAAAGGATAAAGTAAAACATTTTAATATGAATGTAACTATACTAAACAATCCAGGTGTTTCCTACATTATTAATTTGAGGCCTGTGCTGGGTTGTCCTGAATGAAACACAGTGTTTCCCTAAGTCCTACCATCTTACTAGCACTCTCAGAAAAGTCAAGCCTCATAGAAGAACATAGCCTATTTCCCCACTGCATGCAACCTATTCCAGGGCTTTTCCACATGACTTGAGCTTAGATTCCTTTCTCACATTGCATTATTACACTTCTGTTTCTCCGTTAGCCAAAATAAAGCCGCACCTCGTTTTACTGTCTTAGTTTCAGCTGGGATAGAATTATTTTCTTCAGAGGGCCTGGTACAATGCTATGTTTTGATTTGGTATGTCATGGTGCTGAGTCACCTGCTGGGTTAAACCACAACAGTCATTTAGCAGTTTCTCAGCTGTCAATTTTATCATAATATAAGCCAAAGCCACACAGCTTAGCAAAATAAAAATCCAACCCCCAGAGTTGACAAACAACACAGAAGGGAAAATAAGCAGCAAGCAAGGTGCTACATGACATAGTTGAATGAGAAAAACCTCTAAGAGCTCCATAAACAAGGAAAAAATTAACATTGCAACCAGCAATTATCAAACTGCCACAACACCCCATGCTAACACGGTCCAGTCAGATCTGTTATCTCAACCCTCTGAGTCTCTTGTTGGGTGCCAAAATGACTTGTGGTTTAACCCAGCACGTGACTGAGCACCACACGGTCATTCACTCCCTCCTTCCCTCCCTTCCCAATGGGATAGAGGAGAGAATAATAATAATAAAAAAACAAACACACAACAAAGTAGTACTTGTGGGACAAGACAGAACTATTTACTAAGGCAGAGGAGAAGGGTAATAACAACAAATATATATATACACATATATACAGTAAGTGATGCACAAGGAATTGCACACCACCCCACGACTGTTGGCTGGCTAGACTCTTGAGCAGAAGAGAGAAAAAGATGAACTCCCACCCCCTTCAAAACTCATTCTCCATGATGTCATATGGTATGGAATATCAGTTTGGCCAGTTTTAGTCCGTTGTCCTAATTCTATTTCCTCCCAGCTCCGTGGGTCCTTCACTGTGAATGGCCTCAGCTCTGTATAACACTGTTTAGCAGCAATTGTAAACATCAGTGTGTTACCAGCATTTGTTTTCTCCTAGAACCAAAACATAACATCATACTAGACGCTCTGAATAAAACAATTCTGTCCCAGTTGAAACTAAGACAATATGTCACTTCAGTTTCTCTATTAGCTGAACTAAAGTTGAACCTCATTTTATTTTCTATCCATGGAAGCTATACTGGACTTTTGTCCTGGAACCCATGTTTGCTCAAGCAGTAGAAGAGCACCACTGAAATAATCTTGCTTTTTAAAGAGACCTCTGGACCTCATTCAGCTGCCACTGTTAAGGTCAGAGTAGGATCCGGGGCCCTACAAACATACATAGACCGTATCCAGCTTCATATTCTCTTTTTTCATTATATTTTGTTGAAATGATTTATAACTCCTTCTTGTTTATTCATCTAAGAATTTAATTTAGTCACTTAAACTTCTCACAAAGGCATGACTTTAACTAGGCCAATATTATTAAAATCTACAGAGAGTAAGAAAGAAAAATATTTAAAAAAGCACCAGCGATACAAATGTGTTAAGAAACAGAAGCTCAGAAGTAAGCCTTTGCAAATGTTTTCTGCAAAGCGTTGGAGAGATCATAACTGAACAGAATGAGGTTGGAGAATGTTATAATGTCACAATCTTAGCTCAGTAAGAATTTCATTATATTTGAAAAATAAATTATACTTCTTACATATAGATTCATAACGACATAGTTAAATCTCTATCTAAATATAGGTTTATGCTATAAAAGNAAGTCAAGCCTCATAGAAGAACATAGCCTATTTCCCCACTGCATGCAACCTATTCCAGGGCTTTTCCACATGACTTGAGCTTAGATTCCTTTCTCACATTGCATTATTACACTTCTGTTTCTCCGTTAGCCAAAATAAAGCCGCACCTCATTTTACTGTCTTAGTTTCAGCTGGGATAGAATTATTTTCTTCAGAGGGCCTGGTACAATGCTATGTTTTGATTTGGTATGTCATGGTGCTGAGTCACCTGCTGGGTTAAACCACAACAGTCATTTAGCAGTTTCTCAGCTGTCAATTTTATCATAATAGAAGCCAAAGCCACACAGCTTAGCAAAATAAAAATCCAACCCCCAGATTTGACAAACAACACAGAAGGGAAAATAAGCAGCAAGCAAGGTGCTACATGACATAGTTGAATGAGAAAAACCTCTAAGAGCTCCATAAACAAGGAAAAAATTAACATTGCAACCAGCAATTATCAAACTGCCACAACACCCCATGCTAACACGGTCCAGTCAGATCTGTTATCTCAACCCTCTGAGTCTCTTGTTGGGTGCCAAAATGACTTGTGGTTTAACCCAGCACGTGACTGAGCACCACACGGTCATTCACTCCCTCCTTCCCTCCCTTCCCAATGGGATAGAGGAGAGAATAATAATAATAAAAAAACAAACACACAACAAAGTAGTACTTGTGGGACAAGACAGAACTATTTACTAAGGCAGAGGAGAAGGGTAATAACAACAAATATATATATACACATATATACAGTAAGTGATGCACAAGGAATTGCACACCACCCCACGACTGTTGGCTGGCTAGACTCTTGAGCAGAAGAGAGAAAAAGATGAACTCCCACCCCCTTCAAAACTCATTCTCCATGATGTCATATGGTATGGAATATCAGTTTGGCCAGTTTTAGTCCGTTGTCCTAATTCTATTTCCTCCCAGCTCCGTGGGTCCTTCACTGTGAATGGCCTCAGCTCTGTATAACACTGTTTAGCAGCAATTGTAAACATCAGTGTGTTACCAGCATTTGTTTTCTCCTAGAACCAAAACATAACATCATACTAGACGCTCTGAATAAAACAATTCTGTCCCAGTTGAAACTAAGACAATATGTCACTTCAGTTTCTCTATTAGCTGAACTAAAGTTGAACCTCATTTTATTTTCTATCCATGGAAGCTATACTGGACTTTTGTCCTGGAACCCATGTTTGCTCAAGCAGTAGAAGAGCACCACTGAAATAATCTTGCTTTTTAAAGAGACCTCTGGACCTCATTCAGCTGCCACTGTTAAGGTCAGAGTAGGATCCGGGGCCCTACAAACATACATAGACCGTATCCAGCTTCATATTCTCTTTTTTCATTATATTTTGTTGAAATGATTTATAACTCCTTCTTGTTTATTCATCTAAGAATTTAATTTAGTCACTTAAACTTCTCACAAAGGCATGACTTTAACTAGGCCAATATTATTAAAATCTACAGAGAGTAAGAAAGAAAAATATTTAAAAAAGCACCAGCGATACAAATGTGTTAAGAAACAGAAGCTCAGAAGTAAGCCTTTGCAAATGTTTTCTGCAAAGCGTTGGAGAGATCATAACTAAACAGAATGAGGTTGGAGAATGTTATAATGTCACAATCTTAGCTCAGTAAGAATTTCATTATATTTGAAAAATAAATTATACTTCTTACATATAGATTCATAACGACATAGTTAAATCTCTATCTAAATATAGGTTTATGCTATAAAAGCTGAAATTAACCACGGACTCTACAAACAGAACAAGAAAAACAGATTACCTGTTAAGTACACTCTTAGGACAGACCTCAAAATCAAATAATTTATGGTAACTCTTGAAACACTGGAAATTCTGTTCATTCCAATACAGAGCGTCCCTGTGTCCACATACTACTATACTAATTGTCCTACTGTGATAATACATCCTGACTTTATCAGCACTCATTTTGGAGTTGTTTCTGATACTTCTAATCTGCTCCCTACAATATATTTTGCTGGAAAGAAGGACATCGCTTAATCTAAACTTAAAAGAGTTCCAGATACAATACAGAATCAATGCCCATATTTGCACAAAATCACTCTTTGGTCTTGCAAAACTTGAAGTGAATGCATTTGTAGCATGGTAGAATGAGACCACGCACTTCACCGTCACAGACAGGAATGTACGTCACTAACTGTTCTCCAGTTCAAATAATATATAATTAAATTCAAATCCTCTCTTTGTATGTGGAAGAACTGCCTTGTAGAAATGTCAAGCATATAATATACCTGTGAGCACATGTGATTCATGTATGCTTGCCAACATCCAATGCCAAGGTTGATCTGGGGCCTCTTCCTTCCTGCAGTTGTGTGGAGGAACCATATTACTCACACTGCCAGCACAGATATATGTTTGCTCCGTGCCTAACCAGTGTTACTGGTATCAGCACTCTAGGGCCAACAAGACAGCAAGATCTGTCAGTTTTGTCATTAATCCCACCAGAAAGCAGCTCCTCTACCTGTCCTGCACAGAAAAAGAACAGCAGGCCTCTTCACTCACGATCATCCCATCAAGGCCAGAAAGTTCAGGTCCCTTTCATGCATACAAATCTGACCTGCAAAAAGAGTCATCTTTTGCCTACATGGGAAATACATCATCTGTGTTATGGACGCCACAGTGCTTGCATATTCGGAAAGAAGAGAAGGCATATTCAAAAGGATATGCACAAGTTAGTACCAAAAACAATATTTATCAGCAACATTTTCACCCTGAAGTAGCTAGCGGCCTTCCTGATAAAGCTCAATAAGATAACGAATGACCAGGTACATCTATTTTGAGCTCAATGGTCAAAACTGAAAAAACAAGTAGTGTGAAAGACAGAGACATTCTCTCAAGGGATGAGAGAATTGCCCAACATAAAAACAAACTAGATACACATACTAAATAATTAAAATTGCCCTATCTGCACATTGTGGAATATCACTGCACCTAATACTTGATTCACACGAAGGCTAAGTATTCAATGAATGCCAATGAAGACTATGTATTCAAGCTACAACTAAGTAATTGAAGTACTACTAAGCCGTATTCAAATACATTTAACATTTTTGGAGAAGGTATAAGTGTTATTTGAGTCAGATCCTTCTCATGTTTTCCCCCAAGGCACACTAGTGCAACTTCACTGAACTTCAGATATATCTATTGTGCACACTGTAATGAAAAAAAAAATAAAATTCTGCTGTCTTCAATTATTTCGTTTTTCATTTATGCACCCTAAGAGTCACAGGCACTGAACACAGAAGTAAAAGCTAGTTGGTAAAGATTTGGTTCAAAGATTAGAAGCTAGAAATTGGTGTTTTCTTGGTTCGGATCTTTGCTGTGCCCCTAATCTGCAGTGTGACACTGGTTTGGCCTTCAAGGCAGGGACGGTCTCTTCCCATGCATTTACATTACATCTAGCACATAGAGACTTCCAGGCTGTACTGTAATATAAGTATACGTCATTCTAATTTTCTTTAATGGTAGCCTATACACACACATACCTGCACTTTCAAAGCACTGCAGAGGGATTTACCTGCACAGCCCCCACTTATTTCACTGGAAGACAGTTCCTCTCGACATACTCTTTTGTAGTTTGGGCGCAAGTGCGTAAAACAAACCAAAAAAAAAGTTGGATAAACTTGTCAAAGCAGTATAACTCAGCATCAGCAGTGATTATTCAAACAGGCTGCACCACAGTCTCCCCAAAGAGATCACACAAGCACGCACTGTTAGTGACACAAAGCAAAGAATTACTGCATGTTGCGTTTGTATACTGTACTGGTTGCATACAGGGTACTGAGAAGCAAGAAAGTACAAATGTGATCAAAGAAGCTGAAAGAAGCAGACCAGGAGTTCATAGCATTTATAGTTTACAGAATCAGACTGGGAGTTCACTACTCTTTGTAAAACTTATCTTAATCAAAAGCACCAGTTGCACCAGTGGCTTCAGCACAAAACTTGAACAAAATCTAACAGCTTTCTGTCACATCTGAAGTTGTTCAGCTGTACCTGTAACTTTGACAAGCTTCTCTTTCCAAAATAAAGTCTAAAGCTACAAGTTGTTCTGACTAAAGTCTGAATATTCCTGCTGATAGAGGGAGTTGTTCAAACCCTTCATTCCATGCATGCTGATTTGGATATTCACAGTGTGATTTGGTTATTAAGCTTTATACTTTAAGGAAAAATGAGGAACAAAAGAAGAAAGCATCCATGAGAGACTGGTCTGTAAGCTCAGGTAGTTCCACTACTCACATGGCTGTACAGGTGGGCAAGCTGTCACAGATTTTACTAACAGGCAAATTATGTTCCTATCTGTTGAGATAGAAATGTTAGGAAGTAACAGATATAACTGACCAGCAGCTAAACCTCACAAAATAGGATTAACAGGAGCACAGGAAGGGGAGCCGAGAAAGCAGTGTTGCTGCTCAGGATCACAACAGAGAGTAACTTCACCAGACAGTGATGGCTCAAGAGATTACCAGTAGCAGCCTGCCTTTACTCAACACACTTAGGCTGTATTCTTTTGAACTGTAACCTCAGGAAAAACAAGTAAATTGTCCTGAGTGATCTAAAAAGTAAAAGAAACTTCTACGTGGAAAAAGAAAAATATTCTGAATCCAAATCCTTACTCTTTTCTTTTTTCTCCATTTAAATGCTTTCAAAATAAGTGAATTCTGTCTCAAACGCAATTTTCTAAGACTTCCTCCTCTTTCCTACTATATAAAATTAGGAAGCAGGAAATACATGTATATCTATTTATTTTAGATTCTAACTATTGTAAGCTAAGGTCTTGCATCACTTTATTTATTGAAAAGATCAGGGCTGCGATTTCATTCTGGCAACTCAGTTACTTCCCACCCCAACCACAAATAACACGAAAACAGTCACCTCACTATCCAACCCTATAATGGGGGAAGCTGGTTTGATTGCAGAAAACTTGGGAATTTACTTGCACATCTCAGACTAAAGGAAGGAAGAATAAGAGCTTCATGTGAAATGCCAGAATACAGTTGATTTCTCACATTCCTGACTTGCAATTGTAATTTTGTAAAAATAAACCTGAGCTTAAACTTTCCAATACAGCTTGAAAAGTTAAGCTCAGATACCTCTGTTCGTGGGGCTAGGTGGCTGCTAAGGGTTCCATCCACTTTGTTGTTTTTGGGTTTTTTTTGCAATTTATAAAACAAATCAAAAAAACACGTGCCATGCAGCGTGTTTCTGGATAGCACTCTGTTGTGGAAATTTGCACTTCAGATGCAGAAGCTGCTGACAGCTGTGCATTGATATGGTAGTAGACAAATGCCTCTGTACTACAGAAGGTCATACTTATCACCTTTTCAGTTTTAAATTTGTGATGTTTATTAGAGAAGACTACTACTATAGATCGCTGCTCTGTAATGGGTTGAGGAGTGCAGAAAGAAACAGCTACCCTTCCCTCCAGTTTGACTTTGTGATGACACCACCTCCACAGTTCCCACTAGTGAGGCCCACAGGCATGAAGGCACAGTCAGCTGAAGGAGGAGTTGTGACTAGGCCAGAAAGGAGATGCCAGAAGAAACCTGTATGCCACTGCCTTCCATTTGCCCCATCAGAGATGGATATCAGAATATATACTGCTGATCTTTCACTTTCATGTTATCACTCTGTAGTTGCGGAGCTAATGCAGAACCTTCAGCATCCACCTTTCTCATTGAATAGTTAAAGGGAAAGGAGGAGTACAAGGAGGCAGAGCACTACTAGACAGTCAAGTTTGCTGACTGAAGCCACCAGAGTGAAGAAACCCAACCTGCTTCATGACACTGCCGCTGTCTTGCTGTATGACCTCATGCGAGGCACTAGTCTTCTCTATACCAGAGCATTCTTATCTTTAGAAACAAGGTAACAATGGTACCCTTCTCTCTAGGATGCTCAGAGATCCTGGGATGGAAGCAAAGGGCTACCTCTGATCTGTTGCCTTTCAGGATTCAGCCCAAACCTCCAGAGAGGTGCTTGAATGCTTAGGGTGCTTATGTGTTTAAGCTCTCAAACTTCAGAATCTTTGGTGGCATTTTCCTGACTCTGCATGCGGTCTGCAACAAAATTCCTGAGGGTTAAACTTAAGATCCAACAATGCAAATTTCCACTGCCAACTTTTTAACCACTGATCTATGATACACACCTGATAGGCTAATCCTACTAAAGTCAAGTGTTTGCCTTCTTAATCTCACAGCCTCCAACCAAATTGCCAACACCCTCATTCAATCTCCGCCAGTGCTGCCCTGGGGGCTTTGCCAGGGAGGCAGAGCCAGTTTTCTGCACACAGAGCCGCGGTCAGGGGAAGATGGAACGATCACCTTCCAATTTCATGGCACAAAGACAGGCTTGGGTGCCAGATAGATACAGGCAGTCAGACAAGTTGGAGCAGCTTGACCGGTGGGGAGCAGAAGATGCGTCTTCACATCGCACCCTGCCCTTCCTTTGCCAGAACAAAGTAGGCAAAGACGTTCCCATAGGAAATACATGTAAAATGAGAGAGATGAAAATGAAATGGGAAAGGCAAGGAATCTCCAGTAAAGCAGTCAGATGGCTTTTCACTGCCTAGTTAACCCTTTCTCTTGTAGCATCTATCAATGCAGCAGATAACAAGGATCACCAGCTAGAGGATAGCAACAAAGCTTTCCTTCTCCTGTTCTCCAGCAGTTTTTCATCTTAAGCCTTTCAGAGGCAAAGAAGAGGCATACGGTCCCATTTTTTTGCCCCCTGTTTGCTCAACCCCATCCCACTTTGGGGCAGTGGGAGCTCTTGGGTTTGTCCCAGAGTTGGTATGATCCCCTCTGCCAAGTAGGAGCCAGTGATGTTTTTAGGCACAACTGACACACAGGACAAAAAGGTTTGTCACCTCAGAAACAACTTTTCATTAGCAAACATTTCCTTCTGCATAAAGAAAGCACACATATCCAGTACCTCAGACACATCGGAGTCCCTGAAATCAGCAGCAGCAAACTTCACTGTTGGAGAGGAATTTTGTACCCTTACTGTAGGGTGACTGGTGTCAAGAAGTAAAACTCAGCCTGGTGCTGACACCTCCATCTCGCATGACCTTATTGCAACATGCAATGGACAAGGAATTGTTTAACCTAGAATAATACAGGAAAGGGACATCAGCAGCCAGCACACGATCCACATGATCTACAGCTCCAGGCACGCTGGAACCCAGTGGTCCCTCAGCCCGCTTCCTCACTGGGCAGGAGCCCACACTGCAGAACCCATCACCATACCAAGCTGCCTTACACAGCTCGAGCACAGCACAGGCTCTTCCCTCGAACCTCGTCTTCCAGGCAAACAGAAGTGAAGTTGGTACAGCAGCTCAAGCTTGTACACAGGAGGAAGGCAGCTGCTAGGCTGCCAATGCACTGTTTCAAACTGTAGTGTTTCATCTGTAAGGCATACTGCTGTAACCCCTCCTATCCCACTGACGGGAATGGTCTGCATCTGTACAACAACGCTCTTTAAGCGACGGTGATTTTATTGGCTCTAAAATCCCTCAGCAGATAAAGATCACCCTCCACGTTCTAGAGTGATTTCTCCCTTTGTCCATTACACTGCTTTCTGAACACACAGAAAAACACAGCTCCACAAGTCCCTGCAACGCATCGTCATATGAAATCAGTGCCACAACCCCGTGTTTTATGAGCACTTTGTACATCTCCTCATTTTAATCCACACTCAGAGACAGATCCTGTTCCCATCAAAGCGTGCAGCAAGCTCCCATTAAAATCTGGCTCGGCTAGTATTTTAATAACACTTAGACATTCCCGTCCTTTGCATATTTCATCTGCAAAGTGCTTCGCAAACATGAATTTCTTAATTACAGGCGGATGATTTACTAAAACTGGAAATTCCTCACTAGTTCTGGCTTTCGCTTTGAAGCTCCAGGACTCGCTCTTGTCCCTCGGCAGTTTGGAAGATCCCTCGACGCCGCTCGTTTGCAACAGAGGCAGAGCCGAGCGCAAGAAAAAAAGGCGACGGCGCCCTACCTCTCCCTCTCCGCGCCGGCGGAGCCGCGCTCGAGTGCCGGGGCGGTGCTGCCCGCCGGGGCGTGAGCCGCGGGGGGCGCCCACGTGGTGGCAGAGGAAAACCCGTCGGCGGCAGCTCCCCGGCACAGCGCGGACAGCCGCGCCGGGCTGCCCCACTCGGCGAAGCGGAGCGGATCGGAGTGGAGCGCGGCGCGGGGCAGGAAGGGGTGGAGCGGCCGGCGGAGCGCACGGGCGGGGAGGCAGGCGGGAGGCATCCCGGCCATGCTGCGGCCGGGCGCGGCGCCTCCGCCCAACGCTCGCGCGGTGCAGCCGCCCGGCCAGCCCTGAGCCGGCGGTCCCGGCCGCCCCCCCGCCGCACTCGATGGAGCCCGACGAACGGAAGATCTCGGTGTGGATCTGTCAGGAGGAGAAGCTGATCTCGGGGCTGTCCCGGCGCACCACCTGCTCGGACGTGGTGCGGGTGCTGCTGGAGGACAGCCACCACCGGCGGCAGCGGCCGGCGC